>CM046444.1:116086911-116361911 GCA_025506515.1 Flaveria trinervia | reverse complement strand
TTGGGAGCTGATGTGGTTGAAATTACACATATTTTATACAAATGTTTTTACACCCTTTATATAGTTTTTGGATTTGTTTCTATTAAAAATTGTTCCTAGTTGGTCCAAATTTATACTAAAGATTTCAAGCGATACCAAACCAAAATGAGATATTTTAGTTAAGTTGGGAAAGATGGATTAGTTATAATTATTTATGTAAATTATAGAGAAGTTTAAACTAAAACAAATCATATAAAAATATGTTATTAACATAAACTAGTAATTTAACTCGCGCTTCGCCGCGGCGCGAGCACGTGGTGTTATAAGACATGATCAAATTCAGAAAGAGAAACTTATTAAGCCGCGACTACTTGATTTTGAACATCCCGATGTAGATTAGAAAGCATGTTACGTATAAAGCAAGAAAATATATTGTATTTAATCATATATACATATACATGTACATGTACATGTACATGACATGTACATATACATATGCATCTACATATACTATACATCTACATATACATGTGTATATGTATATATATATATATATATATATATATATATATATATAATATATATATATATATAAAGTCTAATGATTAAATTTAGTTAGTTAATCAAAAAATTAAAACAGTGTGCCGGTAATTGACTGCTTAAATCTTACTTTACGTTATTTTTTTATATTACATCTTACGAAACTGTGTAAAAGCTTAAGTTTGTCCTCGAAACTTTATAAGAAAATCTAAAATTTTCATGTGAACCCATCTTACGATTGTAATATGATAAAGAAACAGTGGAAAAAATTACGATACAACTCATGTCGAAAAGTTCCAGTTAGCCATAATTTGCTAGCATCGTAATTTGTGATATTCATGATTATTCAATTTTAAATGCAATTTTTATAATAATAATAAGTTTTTATAAGTATGCAACATGTCATGGGTCATGATATACATGCATGATGTGTAAAAATAGTTGATAATGGTCATAATAATACTTAAATGAATTTAAACTTTTTTTCAAATCCGAAGCATTTCAGAAGTGACCCTATGAATCTATGATGCACTCTTTCTCTTTCATAATATCACCGCCATCTTCTTAGAACCCTACCTTCATCTTCAACCATTACCGCTATCTCAAATCTGACGCCTTATCAATGAAATGAAAAAAAATGTGGCTCTCCCATTCTCAAAAGTCGTCCTCGTGTTTGCGAACATAGGTTCATCGGCGCCCACTTTTGATCCACCACCGCCAACCATCTTCGACGAACATGACAACCTAGATCGGATGACACCACAGATCTGAAATTTCTTCTTTTTATTTATTTTTGTGTTTTTCTGGTCCGACCACTATAGATTTTGTTCTTGGGACGTGTCTATCTCTGTGTCTATGTTTTTGTGGTTACATTATCTTCAAACATAGAACAAATTGCCAGTATCGATAGCCGGATACCGGAGTGGCGTGAGAAGATGTGGCGGCATGAAGAAAGTTGGGCCCTTAACCTGACTTAAATTACAAAAATACCCTGGTCTGGTCACCGACCAAAGGTTTTAATATGTATCATAATAAACTTTGACTTAATTTTAATTTGTGGTCAAAACCTTTTATATTAAAAAAAACAGCTTAGTCTTTTGAACACCAATGCGGGTGCATGAAAAAGCAGTTTAAAATTCAAATATTTAAATATCTTTTGCTAGGTATTAAATGTCATTACGAAAGAAAGCTGCTGAAGGGAATATATTAATTCCCACAGGAGAAACATAGGAGGAGGGGGACCAAAAAGAAATCAAAAAGAAAGAAAGGAAGGCATCAAACCGCAGCCGCAGGAAGCATATAACATTGAAGAAAACGAAAAAAAAGGGTTTAATTCTTGGCTTCAACTTTGAAGCTTTTAAGTACGAGTATAGAGCAATTTTAAAGCGAAGAACAAGATTGAAGACACAGGATTGATTCAAGCATAGAAGACGAGCCGGTTTTAATTTGTTCTTGATTATTTTCTTTGTTTCGTCAATTCATTCGATTATGTTTCTGAATCTTAAAACTTTATTATTGTTTTTAATGTTTATAAACGTCATGAGTAGCTAACTTTTTGGTACTACCTAGGTTGGGTTGAAAACTATTCATGTTTTAATTAATTATTTGGTTTTGACTTCGTATATTTGTTTATTAATCTTAGAACGTGATTATTGTCTCAATTAAATATGAACTCGTGTATTGTTTTATACTTAAATGTTATTGTCATGCTCATGTATGTTTAATCTAGATTGATTGTGTGACATCTAGATTAGGTTTGTATGTTAAAATTAATTACTTTGTGTTTTTATTTTTAAACTTTGATTAGAGATAATCTTAGGAGCATGGTTGTGATTCGATGGTATTTTCAATGTACTACCTTATCTAGGACCTATGGGTGATAGATATTGCTTAAAATCTCCTACCCATTGCTTGTTAGGTTTAGATTTCGCGAGAGCGTATTTTGCCTTTCATTCGTGCTGTTAGTATTTTAGGGTATTTAATTAGATTTAATCAAGTTGTCCTTTGTCTTAGGGTTAGAAAATACAATCTTAAAGACATTATGGTAGAAAACCTAGAGGTGATATTCCATTAGACATTTTAATAATCTATCTAGCACCTTACACGTGTCTTTGGTTTTCTTAGGGAGTAGCAACATACCTAGTTAACCCTAGATTCGTATTTTTAGAGATAGCCATACGAGCCATTACCTTTACGTCATTATATGTTAGTTGGATCCCTGCATAGGTAGTTATTTAACATATTTGATCGTATTCAAGTTTCAAAGTTTGAGTTTTTATTTGTTTATTTCTTCTGTCGTGTTTCCATTAATTAATTTTAGTCATTTTGTTTGTTTTGTTTATTAATATTAGTTACTTAAAATATTAAAATTAATTAGGTTAGAAGTCGACAAAGGTTTATTATCGAGAGCCGCCATTAGTGTCCGCGGATTCGATATCCGGACATACCTAAACTTTACTATATCACGACCGGTACACTTGTCGTTTGTGTGAAGTTTAGTTAAGAATTTCCAATTTTTAAAACTAATTTGTGAAAAACATAATTTAATATATATAATTTTCACACATCAGAGCCGACTGGGGGGAGTGCGTCGGATGGGAGGCAGCAACAGGCGACGGGGGGGAGGGGGGGAGGCGGCCGATTGTGGAGAAGAGGGGGAAGGGCTTGGAGAAGAAGATGGTCAGATATGTTAAAATAGAGGACTCGATCAGACCATTTTTCCGGGTCAGATGTCTCGGTTAGCTGCAACAAACGCACTGACTGACTGACCGGGTCAGCCAGTCAGTGGTCAGACGCGTGGTCAGACGAATCAAACAAGCCCTAAATCGATCTAGGACCCGCATGTTGCCATAGAATTGTCAAACGAGAAAAATAGACGTGAACGTGTTGAACCACACATGCATGTAGGGCGTGTTAACTCAAAATTTAAAGCGTAACGTAAAGAAAAAAGTAAAAATATTAAACCACACATGCATGTTGCGACATGTTAGCTTGCGGAACTTAGATTGAAACGTAAAACGAAAAGTTACGAAATATGAAAAATATAAGAGATTAAAGTTGAAATTAAAAAAGTTGTAAAGTCAAATAGTAAAAAATAAAAAGTTTTAAGTTAAAAGTAAAATATTAAATTATACGAGGATACATTGCAAAGTTAAATTATATAGGTTAAAATTAAAAAAAATCATTTTTTTCTTGTAAAACAACCTAAGCCTTTCGCGTAACTGTTGGTACTTTGTTTTTGTTGCTTAACTTTTATAACATAACTAGTATCAAGCCTTTCACGTTGCTTGGGGATGTAACATTATGCCAAGTAACATTAATGACAAAATACCGTTAGCGACCATCAACACCGGAAAAATTGTATTTAAAAAGAAATAAAAAACAAAAAAGAATCAAATTGATCGAAAGGTAAACGTAAAAGCGTTGAACCATGGATGCGAAACTTAAAACATATAAAACAATAAGTCGATTTAGGACCAACGCGTTGCGACGAAGCCACTATACGGGGAAAAAAATAAGCATAAACCATTAAACCACACACGTACGTTGTGATGTGTTAACTCAACAAACTGCAACGTAAGACGAAAAATTGTATAATATGAAAAGTATAGGGAACCAAAGTTGAACGTAAAAAAACATTGGAGGTAAATTCTAAAATATGTAAAAGTTTTGAGTTTAAAATAAAAGAGTTAAAATAAAAAAAAAAGAAGAAATGTAGATACAACCCACTAAAGCACATGGTACAACCATAATAGCATATTAAAGTTGATATTAGTATTATACATAATGTTTTCTAATTCCAGAATATGCCATCACGCCGTGATCATTTTACGTACTTTTTGATATAAGTTTTATTCAAATTAGAGCTCCACAACGTGTGACAAAACCTATGCGTCAAATATAATATATATTATTTTTGTTTTTTTATCATATAAATTTAAAACATATCATCGCGATGTGTCTATTTCAACTTACATTATGATAAAAATACTATTCAAAACTAAAACATTGTGATCAAAGTATCTTATGATTCCATAGGGCACATGAGACTGTTTTTATAAACGAAATCAAATATGAAACTCGATTGTCCTAATTTGATATTTGATGCACACTAAAAAAAGTAAAAAATAAAATAAAATAAAAACCTTACTCATATGGATGGAGTGATATAAAGAAGACCCATGCTTAACCTTGCAAATTGCTCATATCCTGGAAATGGAAACATGTTTAGTTCATGTAGAGGGAACGCTTTGCATGAAATCCATGGATTAAGGGAAACAAGATTACGGGCCGTGAAAAAATGCGGTGGATAAAACTGAAATATTTTTGAACATGATATTCGAGTATGAGACAGGTTTACAGGGTATGTGATTAGTTTTATAAAATTTTATTGGTTTAGAATATATATGATATTAGGTGATACATGACTGATTAGTTGAACCCGTATTAAAACCAAATACAAATTTGTAACATGCTTTTTGAAAAATCAGTAATAGGATGTTTGACTTCTTAGAAACTTGAAACTTGAATATATGTATATAAAAAAATTATAAGAATGTTAGAAGTATAGTTGAGTATGTAATATTTCAAGAATGCTTTTACAGAGATTTTGGGATTGGGGATTGGGGTTTTGGGATCCCATGGGGGAATTTTTAATTTTCAACCATATAAGATCATAAACATATGGATTGTAAATGAACTTAACAAACATGAGCAAAGCCTTGCTTGTTTTCATTAATTAAAGAAATGTGTTCGTGCTTGTTCATTAACTAAATAAGGTTGTTCATAAACTAAATGTTGACGAACACTACAAGATTTTTGTCAGTGTTCATTCATTAAAGAAATGAGCTGTTCGCGAACACTTTACCGAACATAAATGAATACAAACAAAGACAACAGACAAATGGTCAAGCTTTAGGATAAACTGAAGTTAAAAATGGCCAAATGAAGATGTTGGCGAAAACATATAGTAAAACTAGTGTTATATTTTTTTAAACTAATACCATTAAAAATGCAAAAGATCTAATCCTTAAATGGAAAAATACTAACGGACATAAATGAACATATTATCAAATATTCACAAACATATATTAAAAAATGTGGTATTTATTAATGTTTGTTCGTTTAGCTTAACGAGCACAATTTCTTGTTCATATTCATTTATTTAATTAAACAAATATAAAAGAACTTCCTGCCGAACTATTTACAAACCGTTCACTGAACGTTCAATTCATTTTCAGCTCTAAAATATATAAGCAACTGCTAACTCATAGATGTGACATACGATTTTCATAATCGGGTATCATACCTTTTTTTAGTGGGGTTTATAGTTAACATTAGATGCCTCATGACAAATCCCTTTGCATTATACTATTTTTAAATTCTCTTTCATAACCTTAATGTCTCTTTTTATTAAAGGTTCATGATTATTTTACAATATATAAGTGTTATTTTTTGAAAAGTAAACAATAGTTTTAATGCTTCTCATATTATTTTTTTGTGTTAGTGGGATTAGTTATAAATATTCTATGATTTTCTCTATATAATCATGCCACATTAAGGTAAAAGAATATTTTGTGATGGTTACAATATGGAACTTTTATATAATTATAGCCTTCTAGAAGTCAAAACTGAACTAATACTTATTAAAGTAACTTTTTAAAACATATATTAAGATTAATAATTAATACAAAACCATCAACCATCATTTTAAAACATCTAATCTTTTCTCTAATACAATACAAGTAGATAATTGTGTTTGGAAGAACATAAAAGGTGATTAGTAACTCTTAAACAAGAGTTTGATGAAACACTCTCCAAGAGATATGATAACCAGAGTAAATACGAATTTTCAATGAGATCTGAAATATATGAAACTGAATTCACGATGGCAGGTGAACTAGAATGTTGATTCACATGAGTATGAATTATTGACGATAGACTTTGTAGCAACTACTAAGATTGTGTTTTTCTGATCATAATATCATGTGTTCAAGCCATAGAAAATAGCCACCTGCACAAAATGCAGAGTAAGAATGCGTACATTATATCGCAAAGAGATCTGACCTTCCCCGAACACTAAGTAAAGCACGAGCTAATTCAAGCAATTGGGCCGAGTAACAATTATTGAAAATCAATTCATAATATGTGATTCATTTTGTGGGACACGTATATTGACTCGTATAGCATCTTTTATTAGGGTATTAATATTCTTAGCAAAGGTGTAGCACTTTGAAGGAATCTAAAAATGTTTAATTCGTCATTTAATACATTAAATGTTACGTGGTTGGTGTGTATTTGTTAGAGATTAAATGAGAAGATAAAGGTTAAGAACTCAAACAATTGTAAGGTATAGAACTAAGTCTCATATCGATTATACATGCAATAAGTATGAGGTTTATAGGTTAAATAAATTTCCTCACCCACCAGATTAATTTTTTTGGTTGACTTCTTTTGTTGGTCCATAACAATGGTATCAGAACCAAACCTAAAGTGATGGCTCATGGCGTGATGGTTTGGAGAGAGCTAGTCGTGACCAACGAGAACGTTGACTTCTAAGAAGGTCAACTGTATGGAGTGAAACAATTGTAAAGTATGATGTTCGTCTCATATCGGTTGTATGGGCAACTAATATGAGATTTCTCTCACACCAATTGAAACATTATACTAAAATTCTCCTGTCTTTTAGCATTTTCATTCTCTTGACTTCATCATGATACTCTTTCTTAACGCCATAAATTTATAATATATCTGTTCATCCACATTAAAGTTTAGTTCAGGAACGAGGACTGATCTACTACAAACACGAGATTTTTTGGCGTCAAACAATGTAATATTATGATTTGGATCATTAAGAAAAACATTTGAAAAGAAACTAATATCATAGCTACCCAATATATCAATTGAAATGCAGATATTTAAACATTTTATAAGATACTCGTATAAAAGTTTGAAAACCACATTTAAAAATACGGTTTATCAATCCATGGAAAGTAATATCGTAATTAAATCAATAGTACGTTTTAGGTATTTACATTGAACACACGTATACTCTTACTATATTATTATTAAACACTAATTTCTCTCTTACGAATTTTGAACGGCAAATTTGCAACCCTACTTCGAATAATAGGTGTTACCTTAATCGACACACTTATTCGTTCCCCAATCAAGACCTCATCCCCAACCCTCTCAGATTGAAACTTATTGCTGAGAAAACTCTTTAGTTTAATCTTTAAACATTTTGTTTAAAGTGAGACTTGAACCTATGATCTTCTAATATGTATACATATATCATAGGTATTTTATCTTTAACTAGTTGAGATAAGAATCATTGGTATGAATTATGTTTTAACGGATATTATAGTGGTTTTTGATGTAAATATATTGTAATATGATTGTTAAGATGATTGTTTAGAGAAATTTGATGAGAGAACTTATCAAGTGATTGGTTGAAGTAATAGAGTTTGGTTGAAATAAACAAAAGTTGTAATTTACAATACATTAAGCATTAATTGTTTTAAGTTTTACTTGATTCAATATGTTTTAAGTGGGACATGAGGTTTTATCATAATGAACCTTTGAGTGATGAGTTTGTCATGAAAATGATAGGCGGGCCGGGTCATCAGCACTGTTTGGGTTGGTAGCGTGAGTGGCCTTTCACGTCAATGGATTTACCCGTGTGACCGAACTTAAAGTATTTGACTATTTGTTGGCCGTTAAAAAAACTATAATTTATTTTTTTCAATTATTAAATATATAATAAAGTAATATATTATCATATTTCTTAATTTACGTGTTCTAAACTTTTATTTCAAATTTTGGTTTATCGAAACGATTAAATATTTCAATTTATATAAAAATGTCTATTACTATCGCCAACATGGGATAACAATAAATATTTTATTTCCTTTAAACTTTTCAGTAATATATGAGATATTGTGATATAGAGATTGTATCAGTAACGAGCCTCTTTCTAAAATTAAAATGGTCACTATCATTTTATAAGAGTGGCAACGTAACAATTTCCAACATATAAACAATTAAAGTAGAATCCATGTATTACATAGATGAAATAGATAAAATATATTAAAATTATTGGTTTTATAAATATTTTATTTTCAAGATGTTTTATCTATTGATGAAATAAAAGTATAATGAATATTTAAAAGTTATAACATATTGACATAGAAATTATTACTCTATATTTAATATGTATTAATAAATTATTAAAATAACTACATTTATATGTTTGATGTTAATAGTTTAGTTTACTTATTTACAATAATTATCATTTAATATGAGAGAAACAAAAAACACAAATATAAATATATTTGTTTTAAGATTTTTTAATTAAAAAATAAAGTCAAATTAATTGTTTTAATAATTTTTGTATTTATTATAAGAGAGACGGAAGAAAATAATTTTTTTAAGATACTAAAATGATGACACATGTTATTTGGTATGGTAGAATGTTATTTTATAGATATTGATAGAGTTCAAAAGGCGTAAACTCAAAGTAAAATCTTAAAGAATAAATTCTATACTTCCGGACTACCAATATTTTTATACGATGAGATTTACTACATTGCCACTCTTATAAATATGATAGCGACAACTTTAATTATTTGATCATCAAATAAAACCATTCCCTAAACGATATATCAAATGAATGTTAATAGAACTCATTAACCACGCAGTAAGTAGTAACACATCTGACCAAAAATCGATACAAAACAATGCAGCTAAACAATGCAGCTAAAGAGGTTACCCAATAACCTAACAAAGGCTCGTTGTACACACGCGATGTGTCAAGAAATAAAAGACCAAAAATAGAGTAAACAAAGCTACATAATTTTTACACAAGTTATTTATTCAATTTTCTAATAACTCCTATACATTACAGTTGCCAGTAATAATAATAATAATATCTACCAACACTGGTCAGTCTCCCACCTCCGGCACGTATAAAACCCTCGTCTCTCTCCGGCCACCGTATACAGCCCCGATCTCCGCCTCACGGCGGAGCTCCATTTCAAATCATACATCGCTCGAGTCGCCGGATCCGACAACGTAGCGTACGCATTACGAATCTCGATGAACTCACGGTCGCCGTGATGATTGCAATCGGAAGCATCGGGATGATAGAGCTTCGCTAAACTCCGGTAAGCGGTTTTTATCTCTGTAGGTGTAGCGTTTCTCTCGACTCGTAGAACTTCGTAGAGACTCTCCGGCGGTTTTTCAACCGCCGGATATGCGTGTAGTACGCCGTGAGAGGATGCTTTCACGGTGGTGGATCTGGTGGTGGTGGGAGGAGGTAGGCGGACGGAGATTCCGCCGGTGGAGGTTGTTAGGGTTCCGATCATATCAAGGACGATGAATTGGGATTTGAGAATTGGGGAATAATATTGTTGGCTAGAGTTTAGTGAGAAGGGGTTTGGGTTATATAAATGTGGAGGTGGGCTCTTTATCAATCTAAAAAGACACTTATATAAATGTGAAGGTGTGTTTTTCTTTTCTTTTTGTTTATTTATTTATTTTATAGATCCTTAATATCATTAAACAAAACTATCTTTTATAATGATTTATAATATTTTAATAATTAAAAGGTAATTCTAATAATTAATTGTTTAGAGTTAGCATTAAGAGGGGTGAACCCAAGTGAGAAGCTTCATGTCGATCACACCTCATTAAAAAAGAGTTCGTTTAGTGTATGTATAAGGGATTATTTGATAGTTTTTTAGTCAGTCCTTTAATGTTTCAGATGTTTATATGATTCAGCATTTAATAATTCATACTGTTTATTTCGTGAGCAAATGTATTTGCCTCTAAATAGTTAATCTATAATAATGTTGAATAATTAAAAGGTCTAATGCTGAATA
Organism: Flaveria trinervia; assembly: GCA_025506515.1. NCBI lineage: Eukaryota > Viridiplantae > Streptophyta > Magnoliopsida > Asterales > Asteraceae > Flaveria > Flaveria trinervia. Next base: position 116,351,511 of record CM046444.1, on the reverse strand, counting down.
GTTAAGACTTCTTATCTAAATTGGTGAGACATATGTATTTGAATAATTAAACAATATACAAGCTCTTAATGGTTTCGACGTTTTAATGGTCCAAACATCTTATTGGTTCAACACTTAATCATTCCAAAATTACCAAACAGTCCCTAAGTCAATTACAATTGACCCGTGAGAAATACCCAAAACTCTAAATATTTTTTAAACTAACTCTATAAAAGTTTGATGTATTTTTCTTATGTATTTGAGATTTAACTTGGTTTTATATTTTATTGTGTGACTTGGCTTGAATGGAACAGAACAACAAAATTTTTAATATTTAATGATACACATATGAGCTTTAAAAATTCCAACCCTCATGTCACTGTAGTATTTGACAGATTAGTATAAATTAGTTATGTTTTAGATTACGAGGATATGAGAGGTATACTAATATCTAGTTGTTTAAAGGAAAAATAAACGTCTAATCCATGTATAATTCTTGTGTATAAATTATTTACGGTCTAATTTGATAGAATAAGATACGTATGGTATATAAATTTTTTTGAACGGAAAATATACGACCCTCCTTAAAAGGATATGTGTTATTTTAATCGGACACCTATCTGTTTCTCAGTCGGGACCGCACCCCCAACCCGCACAGGAGAAAACTAACTTTCTGATTCAACTCTAAGCATTTTGCTCAAAGTAAAAGTTGAACCCATAACCTATTCGTTATTTACATATCATAAATATCTTACTATAACTAGTTGGGTAATTATCATTAGTCGTAGGGTATATAAATGTGGAGGTCTTCTAATGAAATTTTCTGTTCAGAAAAAATATATATAATAAATGTGGAGGGGGTCCCAGTGGGGCTGATTGTTTCTAGAAGGTCAATATCCAAATTAAACGGTTGGTCAAGCGGGTAATCGGTTGTTGTTTAATGATTGTTTCTAGAAGGGTTAGTATCGCCTTTATTTAATTTTGTTGTTAATATCATCTCTCATGCTAACTTTTGTTATTACTCTACATTTATTAAATACGATGATGACAAATTTCTGATTTGGACTTTTATGATTATTCTTCAAATCCAAGTTACAATTAACACACTCAGTCTTGTTGGTAAGTTATCGTTTTCTGTATAATTTATATGTCAATAAATAATAATATACTTCCTTTTGTTTACTTTGGTAATATCATCTTTCTCTAACACATGCATAAATGTATATAGACGTTTTTTTGGTTATTAATAGTATGTTGAGAACTTTACGATATATATATATATATATATTATAATATATATATATATATATATATATATTATATATATATACATATATATATATATAGTATATATATATATATACATATACATATACATATATATATATATATATACATATACATATATATATAATATATATATATACATATATATATATATATACATATACTATATATATATATTACATATACATATACATATATATATATATATACATATACATATACATATATATATATATAATACATATACATATATATATATATACATATACATATATATATATATATATATATACATATATATATATATACATATACATATATATATATATATACATATACATATATATACATACATATACATATATATACATATATATATATATATATATGTATATATATATATATAACCAATCTCAGCCACTTATTTTTTATCACATGCAAATCATGTCATTTCTCCTTTTTTTTAAACGTTCGTAACTTTTTTTCACGACATCATTTTTTCAAAAAATTTCACCATAAAATTCAGTATTTTTTATCTTTCCAACGCCTACCATATTGATATACTTTTAAAAAAAAATCGTACATCCGTTGTTTACATATGTGTAAATCCGATATTACACATGTGTAAAATGAATTTCGTTAAAAAAACGGGAATTTTTTTATTTTTTATAAATTTTTTTATATATTTTTATGAAAGAGGGAAAGTTGGGGAATATTTTTGTGTTTTGTGTTTTTATTTTTTTTATTTTTATGTATTTTTAGATTTATAAATTTTTTAAATATGTTTTTGTTAATTACAATTTTGCCATTAAGAACTAGTGGTTGAGATTGTTCCTAAAGTTCTCATAAAAAAACTAGTTCTCATTTGATCCCTGCCCTATATATATACACACATTAGCTTTAGTAAACTCGTATATTACACGCGTTGAATAAAAATAATAAATAAAATAAAATTTTATTAATTATAAATTGATATTCTAAAATAAGACATGATTGAAACATTTCTTATAATAAACAAAATAAAATTTTCGTTTCAAAACAAACGTTTGAATAAATGTCATACTTAAAAACTTTCTTCTTATAACTCTTAATTTTAATTAACTTTTTTCTAAAAAATTTACTTTCTAAAAACATCAATTATAGTATATTTTATATTTTATAAAAGTTTGATGTTCTATAAAGTTTTTTAATTTTATGAAATATTATTTCTTAGAAATAACATTAGTGAAATTATCTCTTGCTTAATTTATTTAAAAATCTTTTTTAATTTAAAAATTAAATAATATTATTAGTAAGTAATTGATTATTAAATAAGAGAGAAGCGGAAAATATTGGTGAGGAAAAATATATGTTGACATATCTCTTCTAAATACCATTTTATCAAAGTATGGAGATTTTGATTAAATGAAAGACGTAAATTGACAAAAAACGTTGTTTATTTGTTTCTCACTCTTTTTTTACTTCATCTCTCATGAAATTTCTATAAAAATGTTAAGAAATACGTATATATGCATATATATTGTAGGAACCAATTGCATATAAACAAATTACTTTTTATAAAATTCGATTACAAAAGAAAATAAAGAAAGCAAGTAAATAATGTTTACAACTAAAAAATAGAATATACAAAGAATGAGTAGAAGTGGAAGTTGATGTGGTTGAATATTCTATGAAACATGGTTACATGGGTATCTTAAAATAAATTTCAAAGTATCTCAAATTTGTTTTTCATGGGATAACAGACAGAGCAGTATATACTATCAAGGAGGACTTGACACTCGATAAACTATCTTGTAATAGAGAGGAAGATTGCTAGAATTTTTGATGAAATATGAGAGAGCTCAAATATATAGAATTTTGTATCTTGGAAGTGTGTCTTGCAATCAAGACTCACATTAGTTAGTATTTATAGTGAATCTAAAATTGAATCACTCTTTTCATCTTACTCAAAAGATGAACAATCTTTAGTTTAAACATTCAAATTGAATACAAAGACATAACACTTGGACACCTAAAGTTGTAACACTTATATTTGAATTCAAAGTTAAAGCCTTTAAAATTGTAATATCATATTTAACTCCAAAATGACAAAACAACACAATTTAACGTGTGTATGCATATAGTGTATGTGCATATAAAACACACAAAATTGATTACAGTTATTTATAGTTTAACTTGTGTATTACACTGGTTAAATTAAATATTAATAAAAAGTTAGAAAATATAAAACATTATTTTGATATAAGATATAACTAAAATTGTGTGTAAATAAGTACTTCAATTAATAAAATATTTTTTTTATTTTTTAAAACTTTCATTTTGAAAAATAATTTTTTAAAACTCTCGTTTTAGGTATATGTTAAGAAACACTTTGTTTTAAAATTATTTTTTTTTCAAATATATCATTTTTAACAAAAATCTCATTAGTTCAAAACTATGGTTTTTAGTTGCATTTGTTTTAAATACTTTTCATATCTAATAAAAGTTTGCTTTGACAAAATATCGTTATTACAAATATCTCATTGTTTAAAAACTCGAAGTTTCAAATATTTTTTTAATTTTTTTAGAAAAGGGGTTTTATATAATACTTTTATTAAAAAAATCAGTCTTAGAATATTTTATATGTGTAAAAAGATATGTAGTTTGATATAATTCATAGTTTTAAATTTTGTTTTAGAAAAATGTATTTTAACAAAATTTTTAGTTTTTTAATTAATTAAAAATACATTTTACAAAAAATATTGATTTTACAAATGCTTAAAATAAGTTATTTTGACTTTTTTAAAAGTTGATAAATGATTTGTGCGGGAGAATAAATGATAGAATTAATGTGACGGTGAAATGTGTCCACCCAATGTGATTAGTTATTAGTATAGATTAATAAAAAACATGTTTTATAAAAATAATTGATTTTAGAAAAAAATTAAGTGTTTAAAATAAGTGAGTGAGAGAGAGAGAGAGAAATCAAGAATATCAATTAGTTCCTTTAACTTTTTAAACATTGATAAATGATTTGAGGGAAAAAATAAATGATAAAACTAATGTGAAAATGGCATACGTCCATCCAATATAATCATTTATTAATATAAATGTTACACGTGTGTATAATATGAATCTAACTAAGTATATGTAACACATGTTTAAATGTGAGTCTAACCAAGAATCACTAAATATTTAGAAATCATCATAAATATTTTTAGTATATGGTGAGAAATGAAAAAAATGACTTATTGTGATCAATGGAGTAAAAAAGATATAAGAGGATGATACATCAACCATTCACTTAAAAATAACATGAGAGGTAGGAGGCGCACAGGACTAGGGTGGAAACATGATACAATATATTATGAATTATTATCATGGCAAGTGGATGAACTCTTTGTCAAACTTGTAGATAAGTTTATTATGCTACTTATCTATCAAAATAGTTTACCTTGTCTATCAAGTTGATTGATCTTTGTAGTATAAATACCATCTCAATGTAGAGGAGAAGATGCACCTCTTGTATACACTTCATAAGTATATATTTCTCTCCTTCTTCCTCTTGCAATTCTCTTAAAGTTCTTAAGGTTATAACACTAATCTTGTTATAATTATTGTGATATTATAACACGTTATCAGCACGAGAGCTTTTAAACTCTAATCAAGAAGACCAATTGAGTACAAAGTCATTTATTAATTAAGGTAAGATATCACTAAGTAATAATATATAATATCTTATATTGAGAAGATAACTAATATAAATAAAATAAACATAAAGGAGACCTTATTATGGACATTTTGATAACCATGGGACTACTAACAAACTAATTTTTATTTATGCATCTAACTTCTTGATTATGCATCTAACCTTTACTCAATCTTTATTTATACAAATAACATTTCATTTTATGTCAACTAACATTTTGATTATATTTCTAACATTTATTCGTACTAACGTTGTATTCTTATCCTAATTTTTCGTTCTTATTCTATTCATGTTTTTATAACATAATCTATACTTATCTATTTATTTAAAAATTATTGTTGATATATACATACACGACGGTTATATAGCCATTATAAACAATTATATAGCCGTTGTAAACAATCACATAGTCGTTACAAACGGTTATAATTTTAAACTATAAATTGGCCACTATCAATCTATATCGTTTACAATAACAGATCATCTCTTTTCTCAAGTTATCCAAGAAAATCTTTTAAAGATGATACACCCGGTTTTAATACTGGCAATCATAATGCTTATTTTAATTCTTATTCCCATTGCTGAACTACCACCCAAAAAATTTAAACTTTTCTTATTTCTGTATTTGTTTATAGCTTTACCACTTTATTGTATTGTAATGTTTATTGATATATATGAATTCTAATAATTATCTTACTATTTGCTTAATTCTTGTTTAGAAATCAAAATGTCGAATATTGCAAAAATTGAATTCCCGGCTCTTAGTATCAATGGAGAAAACTATATGCCTTGGACAGCCCATGTGAGAAGACATCTTAAATCAGTGGGTGTCTTAGAAACAATACAAGAGGGGAATGCTGTTCAGAACAAGATAAGGCGAAAGCCGATGTCTTTTTACATAAACATATCGATGAAATGTTACAATTGAATATTCAAATTGTGAGGATCCGTATGTTTTATGGAAAGACTTACAAAGCATATTTGATCATCAAAGGGAAGTTCTACTTTCCACTGCTAGAAATGAATGAAAAAATCTCAGGTTCCAATATTTTAAAAAGGTAAAGGAGTACAAATCTGCTTTGTTCAGAATATACTTGACCCTCAGATTTTATGGATCAAATATAAACTTGCATCAAATAGTTTCTGTAACCAAGGAAGATATGTTGGAGAAAACTTTCTCCACATTTTATGCATCAAATATAAACTTGCAACAACAATATATGTTGCAAAAGTTTAAAAGATATTTTGATAAAAGTTACCCTAATAATCGCAGCCATTCCTTTAAAGGTAATAATAATTACCGAGGTAACTTTTATAACCGTGGACGTGGTCGTGGCCATGGATATGACCGTGGTAGAAATCAAAGAACAATCAATTATCACGCCCCACAAAACAATTTCATCCAGGACAAAGGGAATGAAGCTGGTAGGTCTGAAAACAATGGCACTTCCAGTTTTAGATGTGGCAGCACAAACCGTTGGTCGAAGGCTTGTCGCATAACTCCACATTTGTGTGAACTATACCAAGCCTCTTTTAAAGAAAAGAGAAGGAACTGAACCATGTTGATAATTTTAATGATCTTAGTGTTGAGTTGAACACTGCAGACTTGGACATAGACCTTTGAAACACATGTTGCTTTATCATAATAGTTATATGCAACAATTAAGTGTTTTCTATCTCTAATCATGTATTTTTCTTCATGTAATATTTTCTTTCGATTAAATAAAGTTTCTGTTAAAATATAACAGTGTCGTCATTATTCACTTAATTTTTCTTTATACTTTCAAGATTAAAATGAACATCACTGGAGCACAAGATCAAACAAATGAAGCAGATATATATAGCGGATAGTGGAGCCACACACTATACTCAGATCTAAAAAATATTTTTATGAACTTAAACCAACAATAGGAATCGTTAATATAATATCAGGCCCTACAGACCTGATAGAAGGAGTGGAAAAGCTAATTTAGTATTACCAAATGATACAAAGCTTATTATAAATTTTTTTCCCTAAAATCAACAAAAAATCTGTTGAGTTTCAAAACATATATCATAACGGATATGATACTCAGTCAAGGACTGTTGATAATGAAAAATATTTGCATATCATAAGCAAAGATCAGATATTAGAAAAACTACAATGCTTCAGTCTGGTTTACATTATACAATATTAATATGCCTCGGGCATATATGGCAGTTAAAGAAAAATTTTGTGATCCTGAAACACTTAACTTATGGCATAACAGATTAGGTTATCCAAGATCTACAATGATGAAAAGAATAATTGAAAACACTCATGGGCATCCATTGAAATATCAAAAGATCCCACAATCGAATAAAATTCATTTGTGTACATCTTGTTCTCTTGGGAAATTAATCACAAGACCTTCGCCTGTGAAAATTGAAAAAGAATCATATTTGTTTCTTGAAAGAATTCAAGGAAATATATATGGGCAAATTCATCCACATGTGGACATTTAGATACTTTATGGTTTTGATAGATACATCAAGTATATGGTCTCATGTCTCTTTGTTATTAACTCGTAATGTAGCATTTGCAAAATTTCTTGCACAAATTATCAAATTACGAGCATATTTTTCTGATTATACTATTTAAAGGGTGAGACTTGATAATGATGATGAATTCACATCACATGCTTTTAATGATTATTGCATGTCTGTGGGAATTATTGTTGAACACCCTGTTGCTCATGTACACACACAAAATGGCTTAGCTGAGTCATTAATCAAATGTCTACAACTAATAGATAGACCATTAATAATGAGGACAAAACTCGTTGTGTCTATTTGGGGTCATGAAATCTTCATGCTGGATCACTAATTCGTATGAGACCAAGTGCAAATCTTAAATACTATCCGTTACAACTAGTTTCTGGAAATGAGCCAAGCATTTCACACCTTAGAATTTTTGGGTGTGCTGTGTATGTCCCTATTGCACCACCACAACGTATAAAAATGGGTCCTCAAAGAAGTTTAGGAATATATGTTGGGTATGAATCAGCTTCCATCATAATATATCTTGAACCTTTAACGGGTGATGTATTTACAACACGTTTTGTTGATTGTCACTTTAACGGGTATGTTCTTTCATTATTGTATCTTGATCCAGTAACTAAACAACATGAGTCAGATGTTCAAAAGATAATACACCTATAAAAAATTGCAAATAAATTACCTAATACATTATTGATACAAATAGAGTTATTAAATCTCATATACTAGCTGCTAATGCTTTAGCTCGAGTTGAGATTCCAAATAAGCAAATAGATAACACAATGGCTCATGAATCTCAAAAACGTTTGCAACGAGGAAGACCAATTGGTTCCAAAGATAAAAATCCTCGAAAAAAACTCATGAAAAGGAAGTTGACCATAAAGTGAATGATCTTGATGCAACGCTAAACACCAAAATCTCTCATGAGGAGGATTTGGATGAAAGTAACAAAGAAATATCAATTAACTATGGTCACACACATACCTTATGGAATCAAGATGAAATGAAAAATATTGATGAAATATTTTCATATTCCGTAGCAAGTGACATCATGAGTAGAGATGATGATTGTCACACCCCAACCTTGACGGCGGAAACGTCGAGATGTGAGGTTAAGATTGTTCACAACCACATAACGCTATAATTTAGATGAACATATTAAATTTATAAGATTCAAAAAAAGAAATACAAATATAAGTATCAAACGTGAAATAAGTTTAAACATATCACAAAAACATGACATAACATTTTAATTATTAAACTAGGTCCAAGTCCTAGTTTTATTTCCAAGCTTCAAAAGTCCACTTTAAACTTGGGGATTTCCTGAAACATGATAAAAATAAAAGGGTCAACTATAAATAGTTGGTGAGTTTCCAGGTTTTTATACACAATATGATAAAGTTACAATAGCAATTCATGTCATAGTCATAAGCAAGTAAGGTTATAGAACACATATCGTCACAACCAAACCTCGACTTGATTACAAGTATAAAATATTGGCTAAGTGTATTTGGTTCCCATGATGGACAAGCATACGTCATCAGGAGTCGGCAATACATCGACTTTAGCATCAAATAGGCTTGTCAGGCCTAATGATCAAAGACGTCGCCAGGCTAGCAATAGTTAATGATTGTAAACAAAAATATGTATCTCATATAAACACTTACAACACACAAATAACCATGACAAAAGTATGAATTACAAGTGCTTTACAAGTCTAAACGTTTACAAGTGCGTTATGTATAAGTAATCATGTTTCACCCCAAATTAGTGTGAAAAGATAAAAAAGAGGGCAAGGAAAACTCACTTGTCAAATAAGTATATAATGAAGATCAATAAGAATAAAATATGTCGTTCCAAGATAAAACGTCACAAGGCACCTAAATATATAAATATTATAAGATTTAGGATAATAATAAGATTAACGAGTTAACATGAACTAGGGTATTAAAATTTGGGATTTTTATAAAGTAAATAAATTCTTATAAAAATACCATTAGGAAATTTATAAATTTATTTTAAGGAAATTGATCCTTGTAAATAACTTGTGATTTCGTAAAATTATATTTAAATTCTATAATTATCATGATAAATCCTTAAACATAAGGTCTAATATTAATTTAATATCTTTAAGTATTATATAACAATCTAATTTTTATAAAAAAAGTTTAATATCCATTTGTAAATAATTTTACATTAAAATATTAAAATGTTTTACAAGAATAAATTTTTAAGAAATATGACTTTAAAAATATTAGGGTTTATAAAAATCATTTTTATAATTATTATAAATTTTCTATAATTAATTTAAGGCCAAAAAGGCTTTAAAAAATTACATGAGGGTGCCCGGGTTCGAACCCGGGACCTCATGTATGTGGGGAACAAGACTTAACCAGTGAACCAAGGCTCTCAGCCACGGTAGATCTTGGTTTTAAAACATTAAAAACCCATATAAACAGAATCCCCAAATCCCTAGATACCTAGTTCGAATTTGAATCAAATTAAGCATTAAATCGATGTTGTTAATGGTAAAAATCATGGGGCTTTTGTTCCCCATGTAAAATCAAGCATGTAGATATGCTTAATTACCCGAATGAAGATGATCTGAATTCGAACACTACAATGAACAAACCGCAACTATGACGTGAACGATTCGGATAGAAACAAGATTGATACACAAATCTGTTTTGCAGAAAGCTTCAAGTAGTCACAATGATGAAAAGCCCTATGTGAATTTTGGTTTAAATCACCCGAAAGATGGTTCTCGCTTAGCTTGCAGGTTCGCGACTAAGTGGGTAATCAAAATGATGCTTGCGTTGGTTTCAGGTGAAATTGAGTGTTGAGTTCGATTAGGAATAGGTACATGATCGTTCATGTTCGATTAATTAGATTATAATTGAGATTTAATGCCCGAACGGTTATGGGATTAAAGGTATCGGTTATACGATCGTTTGAGGTTTGTAACCGGTGTTTTAACACAATTTTAGTTCATAATTAAGTTCGAATCGATTCCATGAACTGGTTTGGAGCGTTTGGGGTTCATTTTTACGCGTTTTAATGGTTTTTAGACCTCGCCGGAGCTTCGCCGGCCGGCGGCCAGAAAATCGGGGAGAGAGAAAGGGTTTTGGGTTGGGTTTAAATTAGTTACACAAATGGTCCCTCTAGTTTATTATTTATCATTTTATGTTTAAAAGTTCCATTTTAAGTTTCCAATTTGACAAATAAAACCCCCAAACTAATTTAAGTTTATGTTTTAAATATGGTTAAGTTTAATAACCCTTATAAATTATAAGTAACCTTATTAAAAGTAATCTTATATTACTAATACTATTATTCATTATTATTACTTATTATTATTGCTACTTTTATTACTATTAACATTATTATTATTATTTAATATTTATGCTTAACTTTCATAAAAACCCAATGACAATAATGAATAAGCACAAACAACACACGAGTTTCAAAATTGACAATAATAACCCTTCTAAGAGTAAACGAAGTTAACTTTTAGTTAACAAAAATACGAGATGTTACAATGATCCTGAACCACAATCAGTTAGATTCACTTAACAACGAAAGGTCTTTGGACCTATTGTTATTACTCCGATGGCCGTAAAGCCTGTAGGGTATAAATGGGTTTTTTGTACGAAAAAAAAATGAGAAAAATTAAGTTACGAGGTATAAAGCTAGACTTGTAGCTCAGGGTTTTTCACAAAGGCCAGGGATTGATTATGAGGAAACATACTCCCCTGTTATGGATGCAATAATCTTTAGATACTTAATCAGTTTAGCAGTCACTAAAAATTTAGAGATGCCTTATGGATGTTGTCATAGCTTACTTGTATGGATCACTAGATAGTGACATCTATATGAAAATTCTTGAAGGTTTTAAATTTCTTAAAGCATTAAGCTCAAAGCCTAAGGAAATTTATTCCATCAAACTACAAAGATCTTTGTTGGACTCAAACAATCTAGAAGGATGTGGTATAATCGTTTGAGTGTTTATTGATAAGTAAAAGATACACAAGTAATCTTATTTGTCCATGCGTCTTCATTAAGAAAACAACATCAGGATATGTGATCATAACTGTGTATGTTGATGATCTAAATATAATTGGGACGCAAAAGGAAATAAATGAAACAATTGCTCTTTTAAAGAAAAATTTTAAAATGAAAGACCTGGAAAAACCAAATATTGTCTTGGTTTGCAAATTGAGCATATGCATAATGGAATACTTGTGCATCAATCAACTTATACTGAGAAACTCTTAAAGCGTTTCAATATGGACAAAGCAAATTCTTTAAGCACACCGATGGTTGTTAGATTACTCAATGTTGATAATGATCCATTCCGTCCTTGTGAAGATAATGAAGAGGTCCTTGGTCCAGATATACCATATCTCAGTGCAATTGGAGCTTTTATATATCTTACTAATTGTACGAGACCTGACATTTCTTTTGCAGTTAACTTGTTAGCAAGATTTAGTTTGGCTCCTACTAAAAGGCACTAGAATGGGATTAAACATATTTTTCGATATCTTCGAGGTACTATTGATTTAGGGTTGTTTTATCCTAATAATTCAAAAGAATGGTTGGTTATGCAGATACAGGTTATTTATCAGATCCCATAAAGCAAAATCTCAAACTGGATACGTATTTAAAAATGGGAACTACGATTTCATGGTGTTCTCAGAAACAAACACTTGTTGCGACATCCTCAAATTATGCTGAAGTCATTGCACTACATGAAGCTTCAAGAGAATGTGTATGGTTAAGATCTATGACACAACTTATATCAACTTCTTGTGGATTGGTGTAACATCTCGTATTTCTGTTAATTAAAAGTTATTTTGTTAATCCTTATAAGGTTTATTTGTGCTATTTATGAAATTTGGTGGGCCATTTATGTATAATCCTTGTTTAATTTAATTTTTCTAAGTTAATTAAATAATAATAATGATAACAATTATAATAATAATAATATTGATAATAATAATAACAGTAATAATAATAATAGTTATTATAATACTTGAATAATTAACAAGTTAGATTAAAGTTTAGGGGGTCTTAATGTCATTTTTTAAACTTTAAATAGAAGTTTTATGCATAAAATGATAAGAAATCAAAGTTGGAGGGCTAATTGTGTAAATTTAATAAAAACCCAAACCACCTGCCCCCATTACCCCGGTTTTTCTAGCAACCTCGCCGGTCGGACTCCGGCCAAGTCCGGTGAGGCACCAAAACCACCAAAAATCAACCGTTCTTGATCTGAAACCGTTCGCAAATCATTCTTGTAACTGTTTTGAACTCTAAATGCACATTAATTTGGGTGATAAGTCGGCTATGGGGGGCTTATGAGTTCGGTAACCGAAATCCATTAATCTCGAACCGTTGAGCTATAAAGAATCAATAATAACTCAATTAATCAATCATAGTGAACCGTTTAACAATCCCTGATCTATCTACACTCTCAATTCCACCTGAAACTCACACATACATCTCCTTCGATTACTCTTTTCATCCTGATTTGCTACGCACTCGAACACCACTTTCGGGACTTCAATACGTGAAATTTTTAGAGGGCTTTTAATCCATATCACCATACGAAACTACCCACGAGTTTAATTTGATTGCCATCATCGTTTTCATACCTGTTGGGTTCTGACGTAGTCGCGGTTGTTCATAGTAGTGTTCGTCATCCATCCATCTTCAAATCGGGTAATTAAACATATGTATATACTCGAAATTACATGGGGAATCAAAGCCCCATGTTAATTTTGGTAATCGTTATCAAATTAATGTTTAATTTGGGGCTAACGATTCTAGGGTTCTTAAGGTTTAGGGGAACTTTCTTTAAACAAGTTTATAGCAATTAGAAACCAATATGAACCGCGGCTGAGGCCTTGGTTCACTGGTTAAGACTCTGCATTCTCAACATGAGGTCCCGGGTTCGAACCCGGGCACCCTCATGTATTTTTTAAGGCTTTTTAGCCAATAAAATAATTATGGAAAATTTTTAATAAACATAAAAATAATTATGTAAACTTTAAATATTTTTATAGACACCAAATAATTTTCTAAGTTTTTATTTGATTTAAATAATTAAATAGCTTACTTAAAAACTTTTTAACAAAGGTTATAATTAGTATCACTCTTTTCTTTAAAATTAAATGAGGTGTTTTTATCAAAACCCCAAATTCCCCTTGCAACCTTAGTTCTCGTTAAATCGTTAACCTTATTATTAACCTAAATCTTGTAAAATATATATTTAGGTGCCTTGTGACGATTCATCTTGGAACAACCTATATCATTCTTATTAATAATCTTCATAATATACTTATTGCCATGTGAGTTTCCTTGCCCCTTTTTATATTTTTGCACTAATTTGGGGTGAAAACATGATACTTATTCTCATACACTTGTAAAGGTTTAAACTTGTAAGCACTTGCAATTCATATTTTTGTCATGGTTATTGTGTGTTGTAAGTGTTTATATGAGATACATATTTTGTTTGCAATCATTAACTATTGCTAGCCTGGCGACGTCTTAGATCTCTGGGCCTAACAAGCCTATTTGGTGCTAAAACGAGGTATTGCCGGCTCCTGATGACGTATGCTTGTTCATCATGGTAACCAAATACACTTAGCCAATCTTATATACTTGTAATCAAGTCGAGGTTTGGTTGTAACGATATGTGTTCTATAACCTTGCTAACTTAAACCTATGACATGAATTGCTACTTGTAATCTTGTTATATTATGTATGAAAAACTTGAAAACTCACAACTATTTTTAGTTGACCTTTATTTTTATCATGTTTCAGGTCATCCTCAAGTTTAAAGTAAACTTTTGAAGCTTGCAATAAAACTAGGACTTGGACCTAGTGAATGAAATAAAAAGACTATATTTTGTCTTGTTATGTTTGAACTTATTTCATGTTTCAGACTTATGTTTGTAATGCCTTTTGAAACTTATAAATTTGAATATTTACATATAAATATAGCGTTATATGGCTGTGAACAATCTTAACCCTCACATCTCGACGATTCCGCCGTCAAGGTTGGGGTGTGACAGATTGGTATGAGAGCCATAACTATAGGGATTTAGGTTATTAGAAATGGTGACCTAGACTATAGCTTATGCATGAACCTCATAGAATAATATTTATATCTTGGAAATATATATATTGTTTACATGCTACATAATGCTATACCATACTTATGTGCAACTTGATGCCTTAGCATAGGTTTGCCTTGTAATTGTTTAAACTTTGTTACTTGTCTCCCTAAACTTACCTTTGACACTTTGACTCTCCCCGACAAATGAAACTTCTTAATCTTATTCTTGACGACACATGGAATCGTATACTTATGCTTAAAACTTGAATCTTTAGACTTATATCTAATCTATGTAAATCTCATCAGGTTTTGATTTCATGAACCTAAGAAATTTGTGTGACAATAGACACCTGTATTCTGGATTTCCTGTCAAAAGGCCCTCGGGCTAAGGCAAGCATATCGCATAAATCCTACGGACTAGTTATGCTTACTGGGGATTTCTGGGATGAGTGATAAACTATGGTCAACATACACAAATTCTAAGGCGAATGGGTCAACTACCTTGACGTGTCAATGTTTTCAAATGGTAATGTGTTACCAATGGAACCTCCAAGTGCCTTACACTCTTGCCTTATCCTTGTGAATTATAACCTTGTTATTTCTTTCTCGTTCTAACTCAATTTGCATATTCCAGCATGTCTCGGCATCATGGAAAGCGTGGAAGTTCCGATTGTAAGCTAGCGCCATGATTGCTCGACAAATGGCTGCTTGTAATCCCGACAATGGTGCTGAACTCAATAGCACCTTATGAACAACTTGCAACAATGGTCAAGGAGAGAGAGAATAGTGCTAACAAGGGCGCACAACCAAATTGCACCTTTAAGCACTTTAGTTCTTGCAAGCCACTAGTTTTAGTGGCAAGGAAGGAGCCACTGGTCCTTGAGTGGTTCGAGAGCATGGAGAACATTTTGTTCAACGTGTAAGGATTCCTGAAGTCTGATGCAACCCAAAACTGCCTAAGTGTTTCAGCAACATGCACTAAGTACTGAAGTGAAGAATGCTTCGGAAGAATTACACAAAGCATTAGAAAATACTCTAAGTGTAATATCTTCCGAAGCCAAGACCAATATCTTCCGAAGCCTAACATGAAGTCTTCCGAAGCTTGAAGAGACAAAGTCTTCCGAAGCTTCAACCTATGAAGACAGATTTCTTCCGAAGACTTTTAGTACACATGCTTTATCTGATGTACTGTTCCATAAAGCACCTTTTCCGCTGCGTCTCTGATAAGTCACCAACTTACAAGAGTTGGTGAAAAGGTCCATGCTTTTGGTAACTGTACATTGAGGTCTTGAGTCTGAAACTTTCTACTTTATGTACTTTATCCTTTTTGTAATGTATAAGGATGTGAGCTATGGCATGTCATAGTCACAAGGTCAAAAGGCAGATATGCCTTTTGATCCTACAATTGATTTTGTTAGTGTCTAGTCAATTGTATCCAGCTGGCTTTCATAGTATAGCCGGCTGTAGGTTGTAGTATAAGTATTCCAAGTTCTTGTATCTTTCCATATGCTTTGTAACACTTGTAAAAGAACTTGAGAAAGCAATATACTGCCCTTGAAAACTATACTTCTTGTTCTGTCTTTTGCTTTACTTGTGTTCTCTGCATCACCTTTGGTTACCTAGTTCACTGTTTGATTAAGATTTAGTTAATCTCCTCATTGTGTTGTTGTGTGTAATTGTGTTCAAGCCCTTGAACGATCCTGCAATTGGTATCAGAGCATTCAGGCTCGTGATATAAGATCTAACCATCTTAAGATCCCTCACACACACAAAAACTAAACTTTTCAAATGGCTTCCATCTCAAAGACTGATATGGAGACTGGAACCATGAACAAATCCCCATTGATCACTCTTGATGACTTCGACACCTGGTGCATGAGGATGGAAGGCTTCATCAGGTCTCTTGACTCAAGAATGTGGGAATCTGTTGAATATGGACCTTTCATACCCAGCACCCCCTCTGCTACCGGTGCTGGTATGATTCCTAAAGATGTGGCCAACTACTCAGATGAAGATAGGAAAAGAGTAGAGATTGACAGGAAGGCCATGACTGCTCTTCAGACTGCTATCCCAAACTCTGTACAGAGGTTTTAAGAAGTGCAAGACAGCTAAACAGCTGTGGGATGCACTGAAGCTGATGTATGAAGGCTCCTCTGAAGCCAAGGAGAACAAGAAAGATCTTCTGAAGCAGCAGTTTGAAAATTTCACCTTTAAAACAGGTGAAACCATGACCCAACAATACTTCAGGTATGTTGAGATTGTGGATACCCTTGTGGATGGAGGAGTTCCTCTTGAGAACAGAGACATTGTAAGGAAGTTCATGTCCTCACTTCCTAGGCAATGGACACACTATGTGTGGTAATCAAGAGGACTGAGAACCTTAAAACTCTTACTCTGACAGAGTTATATGGGATTCTCAGTGGATACCAGATGGAGATGAACTTACAAGGTTCATCTGGCAACTCTAACAATCAAATGGGTTCAGCCCTTCATGTGGCTGAAAGGGACAGCATAGAACCCCAACATCATCTCCTATGCTACCCTGACAACTCACAAAAGGTCCTTTCATCACCTTCCCGGAGACACCAAGGGAGAACTTTACTCAAGGAAGCCCATTCCAAGAGACAAGTTCTTCTCAAGCCTTTGTGTCTGCAGATGAAAGCTGTGGAAATTATCTTCACTCTTGAAGATCTAGACTGTATCCATCCAGATGACCTGGAATACATGGAGATAGTTCAGCAGATGGCTCTTCTCACTCACAGAGCCAAGAAGTTCTACAAGAGGACAGGAAGAAAATTTCCAAGCAATGCTACCAGTGGTAAGTTTGGCCTGGATAAAAGCAAAGTTAAGTGTTACAATTGTAACCTTATGGGTCACTTCGCCAGGGAGTGTAAGGCACCCAGAGCAAATGGGGGTCAAACACAACTCAGACCAAACTTCACAACAATACCCCTCAGGCTGAGAAGACAAAGCAACATGCTGCGGTTGCTGTTGAAGAGGGAGGATTTGACTGGAGTTTTCAGGTGGAGGATGCTTCTCCAAACCAAGCATTGATGGCTGATCATGATGAAGCCAAGGTATTAGAACATCTTTGCTCCCCTGAATGCATTGCTAAAGTAAATAGATACAGGTCCTACAACCTAGAGATGAGATCTGATCTTGAGTCATTAAACATATTAAAATCTGACTTTAGAAAATCTGAAAATGATTACAAGTTAAAGATAGAAGACTTGGAGAAAACTATTTCAGTACTAAAACATGAACATACAGATTTTAGAACTCAGATCCAAGATCTCATCACTAAGTTGACTAAGTGCCAGGCTGAGCTTGTGATCAGCAAAGCCCTGGCAGAGAAAAGTGTTCTTGAAGAAGAGACCTTCAAGAACATGATATCCTCATCCCTACACAATAAGGTTTGTTATCAAAATAGACAGGGACTGGGATCAAATGAGATAGCTCCTCCACACACAATCTTGTCTGTAAGATCTCCTAGGTGTGGAACTTGTGAAGATGAGCTTCCTCTCATAGATCCAGTAAGTGAGGATGATGAAGAAGTGATAGTGAGGAATCCCTCTGAGAAGAGTGAAGAAGAGGATTCCTCCAAGGGCCACTATCCTTCTGAGGAGAAGAAATTAACTGTGATGACCAAGTCCAAGAGAAAGAACTTGATCAGGAAGAGCAAAAGGAAAGCAAAGAAGGCTCAAGAAATCAAGGCTACCTTTGATGCTAAGCAGAAACAAGTGTTTATCTCTGCAGGTTTCAAAGCAATAAGGACTGAAGACATCCACCAAAGCCTCTTATCCAAGAGTTCTGGTTCATGTTCAAATCATCTCAGTACAAAGAAGAAGACTGAGCTGCTGTGTACCACTGCTGCACAGCCTGGACCATCAAATTCCAAGAACAGTTCACAGCCCAAGGGAACTGTATCTGAATCTACCAAGATGAAGGTGAAAAAGGGATGTGACCAAGGCCAGTCTTGCTCTCAAAAGGAGATTTCTTTGAAGAAGAAAATGCTGTGTGTTATGTGTGAAAGTACTTCTCATATTGCCAAGGATTGTCCATACAATCCTAAAAGTACTATCCACATGACCAATACAAAGACTTCAAAGAATCTCAAGAAGTCTCAAGCTTCGGAAGGAAAGTCTGTTTCCTTCGGAAGCTCCAAACCAAAGAAGAAGGTAAATGGAAAATCACCTTCGGAAGCAAAGTTGGTCTCGGAAGAAAGGAGTTCTTCCGAAGTACTAAAGTCTACTGCAGTGACTGTAGATTCTTCCGAAGTATCAGTCATTAAAACTTGTGAAGCTCCAAAAGCTTCTAAGGTTTTGAAGGTCAAGTCCAAGACTCCAAAGGTGGTGTGGAAGTCTAGAAAGACCAAATGACTGAGGTTTCTCCATCAACAACAGCCGAAGATCCCCTCTGTACAACCATAGGATCTATTACTGTTGCATTACCTTCTATTACACTTACTGAACCCAAGACAAGTAAGGCTTGGGTTTCCAAATGTAACTAATCATTTTCTTTGTGCAGGAACAGCTCAAGACAAACAAGAATGTCTGGATAATTGACAGTGGCTGTTCCAGGCACATGACAGGCGATAGGTCTTTACTTCATAATTTTGAGAGAATTGATGGAGGACCAGTTGCTTTTGGAGGAAATGAAGGTGGTTACATTTATGGAAGGGGCAAGGTCACAAATGGTAAGCTCAGCATTGAGAAGGTAAATTTTGTTAAGGAGCTTGGGTACAATCTTCTGAGTGTATCTCAATTTTGTGATCAGAGTCATAACATGCTCTTCACTGAGCATGAGTGCATTGTTCTCAAACCTGGAGTGGTCATTCCTCATGAGCATATTCTGCTCAGAGCCCCCAGGAAAGGGAACATGTACAAGATGGATTTGCAAGAAACATCTCCCTCTGGAGAAGTTTCATGCTTTCTATCTAAAGCAAATAGTGATGAGTCTTTCCTATGGCATAAAAGAATGTGCCATGTAAACTTTAAGAATATGAATAAATTAATCAAACATGATCTGGTAACTGGAATGCCAAAGAAAGAGTTTACAAGTGATGATCATTGTGTTGCATGCCTGAAAGGGAAGCAACACAAGGTATCTCACAAGCCTAAGGAAAAGAACTCCATCACTACTCCCCTACACTTATTACATATGGATCTCTTTGGCCCCACCAGTGTAATGAGTTTAGGAAGGACCTTATACTGTCTAGTGATCACAGATGATTTTACAAGATTCACTTGGGTTTTCTTTCTTAGAACTAAAGATGAGACTCCTGAGATTCTAAAGAATTTCATCTTAAAGATTGAGAATCAATGTGATCACAAGGTCAAAACCATAAGATGTGATCAAGGAACTGAATTCAAGAACCAAATCCTTGATACATTTTGTGATGAAAAGGGTATTACAAGACAATACAGTGCTCCCAGGACTCCTCAGCAAAACGGAGTTGCTGAGAGGAGAAACAGGACACTTATTGAAGCTGCAAGAACTATGTTGTCTGACTCTAAACTGCCTATCACCTTCTGGGCAGAGGCAGTTAATACTGCCTGCTATGTGCAAAACAGAGTCTTAGTAGTTAAGACACATGGTAAGACTCCTTATGAACTTTGGCACAAGAGGAAACCTTTCATTGGTTTTCTCAGGTCATTTGGATGTCCCTGCACCATCTTGAATACCAAAGATCAAGTTGCCAAGTTTGCTGAGAAATCAGACGATGGACACTTCATTGGATACTCTTCTCAAGCTAAAGCTTATAGAGTATACAATCTCAGAACTAGAATCATTGAGGAGTCAGCCAATGTGACTTTCAATGAGCACACTCCCAGTGTGGCTGGTTCTGGTCCGGATTGGCTATTTGATCTTGATTTAGTTACCAACTGTTTTAATAAATCTTGTGAGCATGTTTCAGGATCTGCAGAAAATTTAAATACAGGTGATCCTGATCCAAGATTTGAGCTTGGAAGACCTTCAGCTCCAGTTGGAACTACTTCGGCAAATGAGGTTTCTATCAGCACAACAATGACAAATCCAGCTGATACATCTGGCATGCCTTCAAATTCCAGTTCAGAGGCCTCTCAACCAGATAAAGACATCTCAATTGCAGAAGATAACAATGGTGATGGTGAAAGTGATCAAGAATCTCTTGATGCTAATAACTATACCATAGATGATAACATCAATGATGTCACACACTCATTGGATCAAGTTAATCTTGATAAGTGTGATAATGTGGAGGATCAATCTTCAAGACCAGATCTAAATTTCTCAAATTTGGATCTATCTCAGCAACTTGCTGTGATCCCTCAGCTAAGGATCCACAAGTCTCATCCTACTACAAACATCATTGGAGATGTTATCTCCGGGGTAAAGACAAGAGGCAAAACCATGAAGCAAATGTTTGTCTTCACTCTTGTTTTCTATCCCAGTTAGAGCCAAAGAAAGTTGAGGAGGCTCTAAAGGATGGAAGTTGGGTTGAAGCTATGCAACAAGAGCTGCTTCAATTCAAAAGACAGAAAGTTTGGAACCTTTGTCCTCTTCCTCATGGGAAGACTACCATTGGAACCAAATGGGTTTTTAGGAATAAAAAGGATGATAGAGGAATCATCATCAAGAACAAGGCTAGACTAGTTGTTCAAGGATACACACAAGAAGAAGGGATTGACTACACTGATGTCTTTGCTCCTGTAGCTAGACTAGAAGCTGTTAGGATATTCCTGGCATTTGCTGCATCCAAGAACTTCAAGGTCTACCAACTTGATGTAAAGTGTGCCTTCTTATATGGAGTGATTGATGAGGAGGTTTATGTCAAACAACCACCTGGTTTTGTAGATCCTGATCATCCTGATTATGTCTGCAAGCTTGACAAAGCTCTCTATGGGCTGCATCAGGCACCCAGGAAGTGGTATGAGACACTGTCTGAGTATCTCTGTAAACATGGTTACAGGAGAGGTACTATAGATGGAACTCTCTTCATCAAAGGACAAGGAAACGACATTCTGCTAGTTCAAGTATATGTGGATGACATCATCTTTGGCTCAACCAATTCAAGGCTCTGCAAAGACTTTGAAAAGCTGATGAAAGATAGATTTGAAATGAGTTCAATGGGAGAACTTAATTTCTTTCTAGGAATTCAAGTGAAGCAGGTTGAAGATGGCATTTTCATAAGTCAGTCAAAGTATGTTCAAGATATACTCAAGAGGTTCAACATGACTGATTGTAAAACTGCTAAGACACCCATAGCCAGAAACCACTCCTTGGTCCAGATCTTGAGGGGGAGTGTGTAGATGAGCACTTATACAGGGCTATGATTGGGTCTCTTATGTATCTTACAGCTAGCAGGCCTGATATCATGTTTGCTACATGTATTTGTGCAAGATATCAAGCTAATCCTAAGATGTCTCACTTAATCACTGTGAAAAGGATTTTAAGATACCTCAAAGGTGCCTCAACACTTGGTTTATGGTATCCAAAGAATTCTAATTTCAATCTGTATGCCTATACAGACAGTGATTATGGTGGTTGCAACATGACTGCAAAGTCTACATCTGGGGGATGTCAATTCTTGGTGGAAGGGTTGTCTCATGGCAATGCAAGAAACAAACCTGTGTGTCTGCATCAACTGCTGAGGCTGAATACATTGCTGCTGCAAGCTGCTGTGCTCAAGTGCTTTGGATTCAAAATCAGATGCTAGACTACGGATTTAACTTCAAAGAGACTCCTATCCACATAGACAACAACAGTGCTATCTCTATCACTGAGAACCCTGTGCAGCACTCAAGGACCAAACACATCAACATCAGGTATCATTTAATAAGAGATAACTATGAAAAGGGGTTAATTAAACTAGTCAAAGTTCACACAGATGAACAATATGCTGATCTGTTCACAAAAGCTTTTGATGAACAGAGATTTAAGTATCTGATATCAGCTATTGGGATGATCAACTTTGAGTAGATTTTTCTTAAAACTAATTCTAATTATTTCTTCTTAAAATATGTGTGTCCTAAGTTGTCTAGTTCATCACTTTCATAAGCTCATGTTTTCTTTGAATGAAAAACTCTTTTCGAAGACTTTCCTTGGATTCTTGAAAATTTTCTGATACTTCGGAAGATAACATTTTACCTTCGGAAGAAAAATATGTCTTCAAAATAAATGACTGTCTAAGAAATTTTACCTTCGGAAGAAGTCAAAATTTATCTTCCGAAGCTTAAAATTCTTACTTAGACACTTATTCATTTTTAAGGACTTTTTCCTTCCGAAGCAAAAATTACTTTCGGAAGCTTTGTTCATCTTATACAAAGCATCCAAAGTTTATTTCTCTTCCGAAGCATAAATCTTTAAGACTCTCAGGAAAATTCTTCCGAAGTCACTTTAGCTTCGGAAGCTTTTTCAATCAAACTTCCGAAGACAAATTACTTTCGGAAGCTTTTCGAATTCCAAGAAAACTACTTTTTGAGCAAAAAGGTAAACTACTTTTTCAGAGGTGGGACCGACATACGGATTTCAAAGTTTATCCTCTTTCATTAAACTTTATCTGAAATCCTTCTCTCTCATATAAACCCAACGGTTTCCCCCTTCTTCTATCATCTGCTTTTCTTCCATACCTAAAACCCAAAGCTTTCTCTCTGAAATTTCCTTCCCATTCTTTTCTCTTCATCTCTGAGCTACCTCACAATGGCTGACCTTACACACAGAAATGATCCTCACTTTGCCATGCAGCTACACAGACAACACAATCAGGTTGCTCTGTTATGCTCTGACAAAGATCCTCATTTCTCAGAGGTTTGCCGTTTCTTGTCTTTGTCTCACTACTTCACCTCCCTAACCATTGATCCTCCTCTATATGAGGATCATTTGCTTGAATTCTGGAAGACCTGCCAAGAGGTCATTATGGATGGGGAGAAGGCACTGTCTGCCACAGTGCAGGGGAGAACAATTTTCATCACTCCGGCCATCATCAACCGACATCTTCAGCTGGATGATGAAGCAGGTGAAGTGTTCTTTCCAAAAGAAGCGGTTAATCATTCCTTCGAGCAGATGGGCTATGAAGGAGATTTCTCTGTAAAGACCTTCAGGAAAGGGAAGGTCTCATCCCAGTGGAAATACCTGCTCCATGTGGTTATCCACAGCTTATCAAACAAGCATGGTGGATGGGACCAGATTCCTGAGGATCTCTCCTTTATAGTTCATGGGATGGTTCAGGGGGTCAAGTTCAGGTATTCACAATTTGTTTATACTAATTTACTTGCAAACTTAGACTCCTTAGAATATTACATGTTTCCTAGATATGTTCAACACATTCTTAACTGTGAACTGGGCTCACAGTGAGGGAAACAGGCAATATTCTTAAACTGGGACAGATGAAGCCCGGCATCTTTAAAATTATGAAGAAGCCAACTGTAGGCTTCTCAGGGGTAGAAACAGCCCTAGTCCCAAAAATGTTAGAGCTCATTGCTCAAGGTGACAACATAGCAGTCCAAGCTAGTGTTGAACCCACACCTACTGCTCTCCTACCCTCTTCACAACCTCCAATATTCATCACCTACAAAAGAAAATCCCAACGAACCCCTGCTCAGGCTATTGAGTCTGTGCAGGCCCCCAAATACTCAACCTTACAGGAAGAAGTGGACTCCAGAGCTCCCACTTCTCCTGAGGAGCAAACCACTCCCATTACTTTACCTATCAGCTGAGGTTCCTCAAGCTCAACCTGATGAGCTCATTAGCCCAACAACTGTAAGCCTTCACTCTGAGTCTCAACACTCAAGTGAACAACCTTCAGGGGATAGCTACCATCCCCAGCCTTTGGATCTAAACCAACCAATTCCCAACCTATCCTTTTACACTGATGAAGACTTAGGATTCAGTGAGTACCATGAGTCTCTCTTCTCCTCCCCTACTCAAAGAGAGATGAGTACCTCTGACTCTCCTCAGTCTATCCCTCATCAGTCACCTATTACTGAGGTGGACACATCTGAACCTGTTCAGGATGTCCATATGGAAGAGGCTCTCACTTTTGAAAGTGATTACATCATTAAGACCTCAACCATGGCAACTCAGCCCATTGGCATCTTAACTGAGGTTGCCAGTGAGCAGAGGAAAACCAGCAGCCAAGAAACTCAAGCTGGTGGTGAGAGAAGGGACTTTGGTCCAATCCTCTCATCCCCCAGTGATTCTTCTGATGAAGATGAGGGGAATTTGAGACTAAAGGTACAAAAATTGTCACAAACATGCACCTATCTAGTCTCTAAGGTTAGTCACTTGGAATCTCAGGTGACTACCCTGCAAAACAGGGTCAATGATCAGCAACTCCAGATTTCATATCTGCAGGAAAAACTAGCTGGGAGACCTTTAAGGAGAGCTCAACCAGGAACACAAGAACCTGTGGAAGTGATTGATTTATCCTCCAGCTCACCTATGCAAGTGGGTGATGCTACCAAAAAGGGGGAGAAAGTTATCACAACCACAGAACCTGGGAGTTCTTCAAAGAGAATGGACATAGAGGACTCACCATCCTCACTTGCTGTTGTGCATTCTCAGCAACTTCCTCAAGTTCACATTAATGTGGACTCTATAGACTCCTCATCAGGAGTCTCTTTGAGGAAGGTATACCAAGGGCTGTCTCATCTCCACCACATGGAACTGGCAACTACATCATCAGATGGAGGTATGATGATGACAGAAGAGCCCTCATACTTCACAGAGTTCAAGGTCAACAAGAAGTCTTTCAGTTCCAAAGCCTGAGCTTCTATGAAGGACTGGATTTAGTCAACATGCCACTTGTCAATCCAAGCAAATCTAGACAAGCTGACAGGCTGGCTCAAAGAATCCAAGACAGGATCCTTGCAGAGTTCTCTCTAAGAAGGAGACTTAGGCAATCAGGCAATGTCATCGGTCAACTGGATGTTGAGGTGGACCCTAAGATTAGTTTCATAGGGGAAACCTTGGCTGAAGGCCCAGTGGCAGAACCTGAGACCCTTGTCTCACCATCAACAACTGCTGCAGAGGTCCAAACTCCATCTGAGACACCTGCTGGTGAAGGTGTTTCTCAGCCTCTCTCTGGCCAGAGCATGGAAGCTACACCAAGCAATGAAGGCCAAGCCTCAATCCACCCTGAGTCACAAAGGTCTGTTGGTGACAAAGGGAAAAGGATAATGACTCCTGAGGAAATTGAGGAGGAAGAGAGAGAGAGGAAAAGGAGGCTAAGGGGAGAAAGTTCTTCTGGGTCATCAAAATTCATGCAAGCTGCAATCAGGGCTGCCCCCAGACCAAATACTCAAAATGATGAACAAAGGGCAGTCAGGATTAATTATTTACAGACCAGGAACTATGATGTTGATGAAATCATCTCCCTCCCCTTAGAAGAGTTGAATGAACTGGCTGACATGGAAGTGTCAAGAGAGATTAAGGAGAAAGAGGATGCAAGGTTACTTCTCCAATTCAAAGAGGAGAGGAGACAGAAAAGACTTCACAAGCATACTCCCACTCTCTCTCCAGTTCAAGAAAGTCCTGCACAGGAAGATGTGGCTCCACAAGAACCTCAGGTAGATAAAGAAGAGGATAGAATCAAAATGATAAACTACCTGAGTGCCACAGGCTTCTATCAGGCAAATACACTTCTTCCCCTGTCCTATGACTTCATTGAGTTCGAGTACTTAAAGCAACTTGAGCTTGAGTTAGTCAAAGAAAGAAAAACAACCAAAAGGAAGCTAAGGGAAGAAGCTGCAAAGTCAAGACCATCATTCAAAAGAATGCAAAGAAGTCTGCTGACAGACAAAGAATGATGAGCTTCTTGAAGTCATATGGATTCTCCGGAAGGAGACTTGGTCCCATGTCTCTATCTACAATGGATGAGCATATAAGGGTAATCAAGCAGAAGATTAAAAGTGGTGAACTCATTGACTTGCACTCTCTTCCAAGTCAAGTCCCACCTGAAGTGGAGGTCAAGTTTGAACAACCAGAGACACCTGAACCAGAACCTCCAGCTGAGCCTCAGCAAACTTCATCTTCTGATCCAAGACAGGGTCAAACTCCCTCTCTTCTGAACCTGTGAGGGAGGAACACCCAACTGAGAAAGACACTGATGATCAACATGGTGCTGCAGACCAGTCTTCTCAGTTAAAGACATTAAAGAGGAAGAAGAAAATGGCCTCTAAACCAAAGACTAAAAAGAAGAAGCCAAAGTCATCTACCTCTACACCCCAGGCTGAATCAGATCAACCTGAGGAAGTGCATGATGAGGCAGCCCAATCAACTCCTATGCAAGTGGCTCCTCTAGCAACCGAGACACCCATCTTATCCTGGACTTACTCTACCAATCCAGAAAGATGGAATGTTATCAGAGATCAAGGTGTTGAAAATGTCTACTCATGGCAAGACATAATCAACTTACCTCTGCATGATCTTTTTGAAATGAGAAGATACTATGAGAGTCTTGATGATCCTGACCATCAAATGAAGAAAGGGATGGTCTTGATTATTCTGAAGACTACAAACATTTAAAGATCTTCTAAGTGTTTTGGTAGCATCAGCCTAGGGGGAGTTTGTAAGGATTCCTGAAGTCTGATGCAACCCAAAACTGCCTAAGTGTTTCAGCAACATGCACTAAGTACTGAAGTGAAGAATGCTTCGGAAGAATTACACAAAGCATAGTAGAAAATACTCTAAGTGTAATATCTTCCGAAGCCAAGACCAATATCTTCCGAAGCCTAACATGAAGTCTTCCGAAGCTTGAAGAGACAAAGTCTTCCGAAGCTTCAACCTATGAAGACAGATTTCTTCCGAAGACTTTTAGTACACATGCTTATCTGATGTACTGTTCCATAAAGCACCTTTTCCGCTGCGTCTCTGATAAGTCACCAACTTACAAGAGTTGGTGAAAAGGTCCATGCTTTTGGTAACTGTACATTGAGGTCTTGAGTCTGAAACTTTCTACTTTATGTACTTTATCCTTTTTGTAATGTATAAGGATGTGAGCTATGGCATGTCATAGTCACAAGGTCAAAAGGCAGATATGCCTTTTGATCCTACAATTGATTTTGTTAGTGTCTAGTCAATTGTATCCAGCTGGCTTTCATAGTATAGCCGGCTGTAGGTTGTAGTATAAGTATTCCAAGTTCTTGTATCTTTCCATATGCTTTGTAACACTTGTAAAAAACTTGAGAAAGCAATATACTGCTCCCTTGAAAACTATACTTTCTTGTTCTGTCTTTTGCTTTACTTGTGTTCTCTGCATCACCTTTGGTTACCTAGTTCACTGTTTGATTAAGATTTAGTTAATCTCCTCATTGTGTTGTTGTGTTGTAATTGTGTTCAAGCCCTTGAACGATCCTGCAAACTGTGAGTGTCCCGAGGCACTCAAAGTTCGCTATGCCACTAGCATGCTCCAACAAAGGGCTCTTACTTGGTGGAATAGCGAGAAGAGAAATCGAGGAGCCGATGATATTCTGGCACTTACTTGGGAAGAGTTCAAGAACATCTCCATCGTGAAGTTCTGCCCGAGAAGTGAATTGCAAAAATTAGAAGAAGAATTCTGGAACTTGAAGCAAAACGATGGTGATCATTTGGCCTACTCAACTAGGCATCATGAGTAGAGTCTACTACTGCCCCATATGGTCGACATTGTCCCCCCCAACATCGAGAAGTTCATTAAGGGTGTACCACCCCAAATTCAAGATGCTGTGGTGGGTAGCCGACCCACAACTTTGAAAGAAGCCATCACTATCACCGCTCAACTCACCGAGGACCATATACGAGCGGGCACCATGTTTGTGAAGGGTGCAAAGAAGGTGGAAAAGACGGCTACCGAGGCCGTTAAAGAGACTAAAGCTGAATCGTCTCACAACAACAACAACAATAAGAAGCGCAAGTTTACATCGGCACGCAACTATGCCGTGGCTGCACCCAAACAACCCCAAAGACAACTTGTACCTGCGGTTACACCTATGGCATAAGTTCCTGGGGCTAGGGCTTAAGCTGGTCCTCAGCCTATGTACAACACTTGTAGGTATCATCATCCGGGGAATCAACCATGCCGTATCTGCACCTTATGCGGTAAATATAGTCATTTGGTGGCGACTTGCCACCGTGCACCTAACAATGCCGTCGTGGTCACAAACCGTGTTTGCTATAACTATGGGGAACCTGGTCATTTTCTCCCACAATGCCCTCGTCTTGTGGGTAATTTTCCACAAGCCCGAGGACGTGCTTTCAACATCAACGCAAATCAAGCACAAGCAAACAATGATGTGGTAAATGGTATGTTAACTTACCTTTGACTTGTGTGACCTAATTCTTTTCATGCGTTAACCGTATCGTTAATACCTTTAAAATTAAACAGGTATGTTCCTTGTTAATAAAACTTATGCCTATGTCATATTTGATTCTGGAGCCGATAAGAGTTTCGTTTCGTTAGAATTTGAACCCATACTTGCTAAGCCACATACAAGATTAGAAAGACCTCTCACCGTTGAAGTTGCTGATGGAGAACCGATCACCGTTGATGTCGTTATCCGTGATTGCCTCTTAAGTCTTGACACGCATGATTTTCTTATAGATCTTATTCCTATGAAACTTGGAAGTTTTGACGTCATCATTGGTATGGATTGGTTAGCCAAACACCATGCCGAAATCATTGTTTTCAGAAGTGCATTCGTATACCGTTACCCTCTGGAGATACTTTGAAAGTGTTCGGTGAAAAGTCTTCCAAAGGACTTAAACTCATGTCTTGCACTCAAGCCCGAAGTGCTTAAGCAAGAAGTATATGGCCTTCTTGGCTTACATGGTCAACACGAAAGTCAAAGGGAAAGAACTTAAGGATGTCCCTATCGTACGAG
Source organism: Flaveria trinervia (assembly GCA_025506515.1). NCBI lineage: Eukaryota > Viridiplantae > Streptophyta > Magnoliopsida > Asterales > Asteraceae > Flaveria > Flaveria trinervia. The sequence goes on along the minus strand of CM046444.1, from coordinate 116,322,080 downwards.
ACTTTCCTGAAGTATTTCCAATGACCTTAGTGGTCTACCTCCCGTGCGTGAAGTTGAGTTTAAAATTGACTTGATACCGGGAGCAAACCTCGTGGCTAAGTCACCATATCGACTTGCACCATCGGAAATGCAAGACCTCTCTAGTCAACTTCAAGAGCTATCCGAGAAGGGCTTCATCCGTCCTAGTTCTTTGCCTTGGGGTGCAGGTGTTCCTTTCGTGAAGAAGAAAGATGGATCGTTTCGTATGTGCATCGATTATCGTGAGCTTAACAAGCTTACCATCAAGAATCGTTATCCTCTTCCTCGCATCGATGACTTGTTTGATCAAATTCAAGGAGTTGTTATATTCTCGAAGATTGATCTACGTTCTGGATATTATCAATTACGAGTTCATGATGATGACATCCCAAAGACCGCGTTTCGTACTCGTTATGGGCACTATGAGTTTATGGTGATGCCTTTTGGTTTAACCAATGCTCCTGTTGTCTTCATGGATCTCATGAACCGAGTATGCAAACCTTATCTAGACAAGTTTGTGATCGTCTTCATTGATGACATACTTATCTACTCCAAATCCAACACCGATCACGAACTGCATTTGAGATTGGTTCTTGAGTTATTGAAGAAAGAGCAATTGTACGCGAAGTTCTGGAAGTGTGATTTCTGGCTCGAGGAAGTTTAATTTCTAGGACACGGGTGAATAGCCAAGGAATTCACGTTGATCCTGCAAAGGTAGAAGCTGTGAAGAATCGGTGTGTTCCTACAACTCTTACCGAAGTTCGTTCTTTTCTTGGTCTTGCTGGTTATTATCGGTGATTTATTGCCAACTTCTCAAGAATCGCGAAACCGCTCACTTCTTTGACACAAAAGAATAAACTGTTCGAGTGGGGGTCCGAGCAAGAAGAAGCTTTTGAAGCATTAAAACACAAGTTGTGCAATGCTCCTATCTTGACCCTACCTGATGGAAATGATAATTTCACCGTGTATTGTGATGCATCTAAACAAGGCCTTGGTTGTGTTCTCATGCAATGAGGAAAGGTCATAGCTTATGCATCAAGACAATTGAAGGTTCACAAGGTGAATTACATAACACACGATCTCGAGCTTGGTGTTGTTGTCTTTGCTTTGAATATTTGGAGGCACTACCTGTATGGTACGCAATGTATAGTCTACACCGATCACAAAAGCCTTCAACACGTCTTTAATAAAAAAGATCTCAATATGAGACAAAGACGTTGGGTGGAGTTGATTAGTGACTATGATTGTGACATTCGATACCATCCTGGTAAGGCAAATGTTGTAGCCGATGCTCTAAGTCGAAAGAGTCACAACAAGACAATCTTGTTCCAAGAAATTCGCGATCGACATCAATGGTTTGACACTTTGGGTGAGTTCGATACTGAGATCCGACTAGATGTCAACGAGACTACCGTACTGCTACAAAACTTGAGAATAGATAGTGACATCGAGTCTAGTGTTTTGGAGGCTCAACAAATGGTGCAACAGGAAGGAAGAATGAAGGATGGGCTGGAGCATAATCTTTAAATCCGATTGGAAACGAAACCCAATGGGTTGATGTACTTATTGCCATGTGAGTTTTCTTGCCCCCTTTTTATATTTTCACACTAATTTGGGGTGAAACATGATACTTATTCTCATACACTTGTAAACGTTTAAACTTGTAAGCACTTGCAATTCATATTTTTATCATGGTTATTTGTGTGTTGTAAGTGTTTATATGAGATACATATTTTTGTTTGCAATCATTAACTATTGCTAGCCTGGCGACGTCTTAGATCTCTGGGCCTGACAAGCCTATTTGATGCTAAAGCCGAGGTATTGTCGGCTCCTGATGACGTATGCTTGTTCATCATGGGAACCAAATACACTTAGCCAATCTTATATACTTGTAATCAAGTTGAGGTTTGGTTGTAACGATATGTGTTCTATAACCTTGCTAACTTATAACCTATGACATGAATTGCTACTTGTAACCTTGTTATATTATGTATGAAAACTTGGAAACTCACCAACTATTTTTAGTTGACCTTTATTTTTATCATGTTTCAGGTCATCCTCAAGTTTAAAGTGAACTTTTGAAGCTTGCAATAAAACTAGGACTTGGACCTAGTGAATGAAATAAAAAGACTATATTTTGTCTTGTTATGTTTGAACTTATTTCATGTTTGAGACTTATGATTGTAATATCTTTTGAAACTTATAAATTTGAATATTTACATTTAAATATAGCGTTGTGTGGTTGTGAACAATATTAACCCTTACATCTCGACGATTCTGCCGTCAAGATTGGGGTATGACAATTGGAGAAAGATAAAAATACAACACCAATCTATGAAGATAATGCAGTTTGTGTCTCACAAATGAAAGAAGGGTATATCAAAAGTGACAGAACAAAACATATACCACCAAGATTCTTTTCATACACTCAAGACCTTATTAAAGATAAACAAGTTGAAATGAGATACATTCAATCTAGTAACAATTCAGCTGATCTTTTCACAAAGGCACTTCCTAAAACAACTTTTAGAAAACATGTTTATGATATTGGCATGTGACATGTACACGCAATGTGATGATCTACAGAAGACAATTTGAGGGGGAGTTACAAGGTGCACTCTTTTTTTCCTTAGTTAAGGTTTTTTCTCACTGGGTTTTTCTTTAGCAAGGTTTTTAACGAGGCAGTACTTAAACTCTTGAAGTTTGAAAAGTGTCATCCAAAGGGGAGTATTATGAATTATTACCATGGCAAGTGGATGAGCTATTTGTCAAACTTGTAGATAAGTTTACTATGCTACTTATCTACCAAAATAGTTTACCTTGTCTACCAAGTTGATTGATCTTTGTAGTATAAATACCACCTCAATGTAGAGGAGAAGATTCACCTCTTGTATACACTTTCATAAGTTATACATTTCTTTCCTTCTTGCTCTTGCAATTCTCTTTAAAGTTCTTAAGGTTATAAAACTAATCTTGTTATAATTATTGTGATATTATAACACAATATATATTATAGAAATCATCATTTTATTAAATAAAAATGAATTGTGGTCATCTTTTTCTCGCCCGGATGTTAAAAAATTAATTTTCATGCGATGGTTGCATTCAATGTAAAGTTATTGAAGTTAGGATAGAATAGTTTTCTTTAAATTTAAGAGTTCGAACTACATTCAAAACGAATTATTATAATTTAATCGTATTGTAGTTAGAGGAAAGTAACTTAAAACCTTAAAAATCCAATTTGGAAGTTTGAATATCATTAAACTGTTTTTCTTAATACTTATCTCTGTTAGTATAGTTATTTATATTACCCTACATATAAAAAACACATGTTGATAAACAGTAAAGAGGGATATCTCTATATTTTTAGTTTTGCTGCAAATGTTATTGTTATAACTTTACTCTCCTATGTGTTTGAGTGCATCTTCTCCTTTATTGTTATGTAGAGAGAGAAGTAGAAATGGGCAAGAAAGGAGACACTTTGTCTCAACGCTACCGTCTGGCCGACACTGTCTCACACACCATCAGTGCTCGCCACTACTACCGGCGAAACCCTAAAAGGTTAGCCATGGCAACAGTGGTTTTGCACTCCAATCACCTCTTTCTTTCCCCATCTACAACATGCAACAACCGTTGAGTCATTGTTATTGCTTAACGAGCTTGTCGAAACCATAAAGGTTATGGGGTTCATATGGGTTTTGGTTTTACGGCTGATGGTGGGGATGATGACAGTGAGAGGGTCGTCGTGCTGTCACGGGGGTGATGACGGTGAGGGAGTCGGTGGTTGGGGTGATGACGGTGTCTGGGTTTTTTATTCATGGATTATTTTGTCTCCAAGAGTGTTATAGGAAAAGAGTGTTATAGGAAATCTAGGTGTCACACCCGACCTAGGGTGGAATTATCGGAGCGGAAGAACATAAATCGATTGTTCATAGCTAATGGAATTAAATAAGTTGAAAAAATATTAAATGTCATTTTTATTGAATAATACTAAACAAATAAATTATTACAATACAACAAAGTTTCAAACAACATAATAAAATCTTTAATTAATCTAGGTCCAAGTCTTATATAAGCATACATAAGTCCTCAAAATAGCATCCTGAAACATGTTAAAAATAAGATCAACATATGATGTCGGTGAGTTCCCATGAATTTGTACATATGTATAAAAAAAACTTTTAAGATGCAATTCAAGTCATAGGTTAAGAAATAATGCAAGAATATAGATAACATAATGATACAATCAAACATTGACAAAAGATTGGCCATAATAAGATATACAATTAGCTAAGTATACTTGGTTCCCATGATGAACAAAACTACGTCATCAGGAGCCGGCAATAACCTCGGCTTTAGCACCAAATAGGCTTGTCAGACCCATAGATCTATGACGTCGCTAGGCTAGCAATAGTTAATGATTGTCTTTACAAGATGACTATGATATAAGGCTCACAAATATAAACGAATTGTTCGTGCATTACAAGTTTCAAGATGTTTTAAAAGTATATATTTATAAGCTTAATATGTTTCACCCCAAAATGTGTGAAATAAAGTAAAAAAGATATGGAAAACTCACATGATATAAGATGATCTTTGAATAATAATAAGAAACTCAGATTCTCCGGTGACTCTTTCACGATTTAACCTAAAGCTTGATGTCTTAAGATTAGGATAATGATATGATTAAAGACTAATTATGGTTTAGGGTTTCAATTGGAATTTGAGGTTTGATAGTTAAGTGAAATAAAATAATTATATTTTGATTAAATAAAGATGGAATAAATCGTTTAAATAATTAAGATTGAAAACGATAATAAATTATTAGTGAAATTAAATAATTAAATATTACTTAAATATTTAATTTATAGTAATTGATTTAGTAACGGTTGAGTATAAAGTGTGAAAAATAATTAATCAAAAAAAATTAATTATTTAAAACTTGAAAAAAATAACTATTCAAATAATTAATTATTTAAAGGATTGTAAAATAGTTTAAAAGTATTTTGGTTTGATTTATAATGTTTTTTTTAACTTTTGGGTAATTCTTATAAAGTTTCGCAATATTTAAACATTTTACAAATAAAAAATTGGAAAATTATATGATTTAGAATTTTTAGAAACTAAATAAAGATCTTAAAACTTGTAAATAAATTATATATTTTTATAAAATTTGACATCTTAAAAATAAAGTAGTTATCAAATTATAATTTTTAAAATAGTTCAAAAAATAATAATTAAAATTTTAATTAGTATAATTATTAAGACGATTTTTATATTAATCTAATACCATTTAAATGATTTTCTGAAAATTGAAATAATTGAAATTGACTTTAAAAAAATGCTTTGCAGGTGCGCGGGGTCAAACCCGGTTCCTTTAAGAATTAAGAGGACAATGATTGTTTACCGGTTGGGCTAGAGCCCAAATTTGATTCTAGTTTGAAATAAATAAATAAATAGAGTTTTATCAAAAATACTAAACTGCTATGAACCCTAGAATCTATTTTGATCAAATTGAGCATCCAAACGATGTTGTTAACGAAGTCAAACATGGGACTTTGATTCCTCACATGAAACCGAGTATATGAGGGTGTATTACTTACTTGATTACGATTGAATTGATGATGAACAGTTCGTGATGAGGACAAGATGAAGACGATGATCGATTTATTAAGAGTGTGATTGTTAGGTGAAATTGATTGTTCAGAAAGCTTTAAAGGGTCAATTTGGATGTTTCCCCCTTATTATATAGCTTTGATTTATACAGTTACAAGATGAACCGGTACAATGTTTAGATCAGAAGTTTCATTTCGAATTAAAACTAGTTATACGATCTTTAATGTTATGATTCAAGCGTTTACTTTAAATGTATGGAATACGTTTCTAGTAACTTAATTTAGATTATTGGATCATTATGGAGTTGAAACCGTTTCGATATTCAAATTTGAATGTTTTGATTTCATTTGCACAAGCATAACAGTAAGAATATTCAAATTGAAACAGTCCTCGAGTTCGAAACCGGTTGGCGACACGAATGTGGGGGTTTTATTGGGTTTAATGTGATCGGTTTGAGTAATTTGGTGGTCGCCGGAGTACGACCGAAGTGTTCTCGGAACACAGGGGCAACGGGAGGGTAAAGGTGGGTTGGGTTGTAAATCAAATTTATAGATCTAGCCCCTGTACTTTTAAGAGGTTAATAATTTGTGTAAATAGTTTTAATTAACTTTCAAAGAATTATATATTAACCCCTTGACTTATAAAACCCTAATTTATAAATAATCAAATTATTTTGATAAAATCTTTAATAAAACTTATAAGTCTTACAAAACTTTGCCATCTAAATATTTATTTTAACTACTTAAATTCTCATAATTAATATCCAAATTTTATAAGTTTATTTAACTTTGAAATTTAATTATTTATCCAAATGTAATACTTAAAACTCATAAATGACAAATAAAACTTTATAAATTTATAAAACTTTATTTTATTATAACTTGTCTAAATGATTTAATAAATAAAAGTTGAATAAAACAATTTTCAATATTGATTAAACTACACTTCTAATCCACATGATTTATTAAAATAAATAAAATATGTTTAATAATAAAATTTCCATCATTTGAAGCTCAAAATGAAATTGGGTTTGAGTCTATAATTTGAAAATGGACGTATGTTACAGTCTTCCCTACGTCAGAAAATTTCGTCCGTCCCAAATTTAATTACGCTTGGGAATGATTAAACTCAATTTGGGTTTTAGTTCCATTCTCAAGTGAACTCTTGGGAATGATTAAACTCAATGAGTTTTGAGGCTCGGTGTTTAGCTACGCTTGTGTTTGTTTGATTTCATCGTTCTTGATCTCACGGGTTTCTTGACATGTAAATATTGAGAGGTCACGAGTTTAATTCTCACTTTAAGCAAAATGCTTAAAGTTAAACATATGGTTTCAACGATGGGTTTTCTCTTGAGATAGTTGGGGGTGCGGTCCCGTATGTAAAACGAATAGATGAACCCGATTAAAATAACATATATTCTTTAAATCAGGATCGAACAATTCTCGTTAGAAAAAAAAAATATGAAACCATATAACAGACGTAAAGTGGTTTAACGGCCACCTTGCATCCACGTTTAAGCTACGACTGAACCGGACGGTTCACTCTTCACTCTTAAACCTCACGAATGAATTTCTAAACCCTAACACCACAATACACACAAGAAGAAAATGTTGGAGAGCAGATTGATCACCATCATAAGGAGGACCAAATCCATCAATCAGATTAGATCTTCGTTTTCATCTCACAGCGGTTCGAAATTCCTCTACACTCGATTTTCTCCCAATAGTTATTCAGCCTACAACAACAATGTCACTAACGCCACCGCCAGAGGCTATTTCATTCATGGCTTTCGAGCCTTGAACAATCTCAACGAGGTATTGTTATACTGAATTTGATGCTGTTACGATCCCTAACTTTGATTATGAATCTGATTGTAGTTCCTGATTTTTGTTGATGTTGAATTTGAGAGTTTGTATTTCGATCACGAGATGCGTAACGTTTTTGTGTTTTTGTGTTTTTGTTTTTGCTTTTGTTTTTGAGATTGATTAGTTGTTACATTTTGTATAGATTGAAACTGCAACAATCAGATGCATACCTGTTTGGATGAGCCAGCACATGAGTGCATTACTTTAGAATGAATTTGTATAAATGCAAAGCATCTTCAATTTCTGATATTTTTAGTCCTGAATTTGGAGAGTACTTTTCATTTTGCTTAACTCAGTAAACACATATGTCGGTATGCTATATCAAGCCCTAAAATAATGTAGTTCTTCTGTTTTTTTTGTTGATGAATTGAAATAGGGTTTTTAATGTGCAATGTTAGTTCTGTTAATACACAACTTTACATATGTAAACCATATTAGTCAGGCGTTATTGCATTAATGTCTCTTGCGTGAGTATTACAAGTAATTTTTCTGAGATTAAGCATACTTGTCGCTTTTCAGCAGCTCATTAGTTTTTTTCTGTTTTATGTTTATCAGGGTTCATACGTGCCATCTTTTAAGTATATGTCCACTGTGGCTGCAAGTGCTTGCAAGGAAAATAAGGAGACGGTGAAGCTCCTTGTTACTGCTGGACCTCATGCTCAGAAAGCAGTAGGGATATGGCTTTTTGCATCGGCTGCATGGGTCTTCAGTATGGTTATTCTTGGTGGTGTCACACGACTGACACGATCTGGTCTTTCAATGACTGACTGGAATTTTGCTGGCACCCTTCCCCCTTTATCAGATGAAGATTGGTTGATTGAGTTTGAGAAGTATAAACAATCCCCTGAGTTCAAGCGGTTAGTTTAATGATCAGTACGTGGTTTGACTTTCAATAATTTCTATGATCTCAATGCAGTTTTTAACTCTAAGAGCCCAAAACTATATCCGTAAGCTAATGCTTATAAAAGATTCCCTTTTTGGGTTTTACCACATATAAGAGCATTGTCGATACATCTTTCTGGATCGTCATTCCACAAAGATCACTATATCAATGCTACAGTAAAATTGCAAATTTGATGTTGCTCTAATTGAGAGAAATTAAGGAGTACTCACTTATTTTGCAACATTCTACAGTACACAAAATAGCATGTGTTAATATTCAGTTGAGAGAAGCTAGTGATAGAATTTATTGATCCTACTTGTTTTTGGCCATTTGCAGTGTGAACAGAGGAATGGATATTAGTGATTTTAAGTTCATTTATTGGATGGAATATGCACATCGTATGTGGGGAAGGGCACTGGGGGTCATGTTTGCCATCCCATTTTCGTATTTTATTCGAAAGGGGTATATTAATGTACGGCTTGCAGTGAGACTTGCGGGTCTATTTGCTCTTGGTGCTGGGCAAGGGTTGATTGGCTGGTGGATGGTTAAAAGTGGTTTAGAAGTAAGTATCATATTTCTATCTTAGTATCTCTCTAAAATATATATATACTTGAGGTGACAAAATGGTTGGGTCAGGCGGATTGGGTACCGGGTCACAATGGTTTGGATTTTGAAATACTTGTCCAAATTTTTTATAAAATAATTAAGGTATTGAATCACAAAAAATAAAAATAATCATTTAGGAGGTTTTTGGATTAAAAATATGCTCTGATTGACATCAAAGCCGTTTTTTCAGCTCTTTTCCAACCTGTTTGACATGTTAGATATTAAAATCCAAACATAACCTAACAGTATTCATATATAATATCAATCAACCTTTTTCATTAGGAGCCACCCTCAGAGTACTCCCAACCAAGAGTAAGCCCATATCGTCTAGCTGCTCACCTGACTTCAGCCTTTGCTATATATTGTGGCCTCTTTTGGACTGCTCTTACTGTTGTTATGCCCGAACCTCCAACTGAGTCAATAGCTTGGGTCAAAGGGGCTGCAAAAGTCAAACGGTTTGCTCTTCCTGTTGGCGTCCTTGTTGGTATAACTGCGGTCTCAGGAGCTTTTGTGGCAGGAAATGATGCAGTATGTGACTAAATATTCTTTTATAATAAAACCATAGAATACTATGTTAACAACCCCTTGTGGCTTAAATTTGAGTTTTTTTCTAAAATGGTGTGGTTATAAATCTTATTTACCAAAATGGGTGTTTTGAAAAGCATTTACCAAAATGGGTATTTGTTAAAAGCTTCAATATTCTCACTAATGATCTTATTGGAGAAAAATGTTTTAATTTTAAATAATGTTATTTATAAAGAGTTATAGGAAAATGTTTTTAAAAAATAAAAATCTATTTTTTGAATCTGCCGGTAAAAATGGGTATATTTTTTAATTTGTTTACATGTAACGAAAAAGATTTCTAAAAACCCAAAATGGTTATTTTATGATTTAGTAGATATCTATTTTATGTTTCACACATTCATTGTTTAAAATAATTATTATGACAGGTGAAAATAAATTAGATATTGAAAATCAATATTAATTCTCACACATTTTGCAACTATTAAATTAGTTTATTATGACTGTAATTTCTATTAAATTATTTACAGTATTGTTTAAAAAGTACGCCTGTTAAAAAAATTAATGACACAAACGATTTATTTTTTTCAAAGAATAAAAAAACTATTGATTAAATAGTAAGAAACATCTATATTTGAGAAAAAAATACTTTTTTTAGCAAAAAGTTTAACAGAACCATTACGAAAGAAGCAAAACACATTAAAAAAAACTTTTATGAACTATGACAGATCTATTAATTATGGTGAATTATTAAAGATTTAGAACATAACGTGTGATACATAGTAGCATAGATTATACTTGTATTACGTCTCGAATATTCATATCATATTTATTTATATTAAAAAAACGCTTTTAAGAAATGTTTGTGAAGAACTAAAATATTTTAAAAGAATTTTTTTAATTGGTGGATCTATAAATAGATTTGACATTCTTTACATTTTTAGCCCTTTTAAAATAACATTATATCCAATGAGATTATAAGTGAGAAAATGAATGTTTTTTAAAATACCCATTTTGGTAAATATTTTTTAAAAATACCCATTTTGGTAAATATTTTTTAAAACACCCATTTTGGTAAATAAAATTTCTAACAACACCATTTTGGTAAAAAAAACTCCTTAAATTCATGCTAATTTTTTTACAGGGACATGCATTTAATACATTTCCAAAGATGGTGATTCATGGATCCCAGAAGATGTTTTGAGTATGAAGCCACTAATCCGTAACTTCTTTGAGAACACAGCAACTGTGCAGGTAGCTTAGCTATGTTTTTTGAAGGCTTAAAAGATTGAGCGTTGTAATTAGATCATTTATTTTGCCTCACATAGGAGCAGTTGTGTGCTATTGCTTATAATAATTGATAAAATTTACTGTGGATCCAGTCAATCATTCATATAGTTATAAGGTTCAATCTAAATTTAAATCAGAAACATCATTATTTTTTGGGGGCATGATTTCCAATTTTGGCTACATAACCGTTAGTTCAAATACTCTGCTAATAGAGGGGGTGATTCTTATCCATGTACTTAAGAATAGGTTGGTTTGGGTTATATTTTATCTCAAATGGATCAAATATATCATTAAAAATAGTTAATGAAGAAACTGGTCAAACAGGTTGTGTACTTTTTGTTCATACATTATACATCCCTCCTACATTGTTCTATTCAAAAATTAGGTAATTTAAAAATAAGAAAACTTGTATTTATATAGAGAGCATTATTTAATTACAAATATTCAAAAGATGGCAAAAAGCTGTTTGTGCACAACATATTTAAACATATTCAGTCTAATACTCAACAACAGAAATATAAGATGTGTTCTTTTCTACAGCTTGATCACCGTATACTTGCAACTGCAACCCTAGCATCAATATGTGGTTTATGGTGGTCAACACGAAAAGTTGACCTGCATCCTGCTATTCGTACTTTGATTGGAAGCACCGTAGGGATGGCTGCCCTCCAGGTACTTACCATAGTGAGACTTTACCTTTTCCACATCATTCCCCTTGATTAACGAGCATTAGTTAAGTGGTTCATTACATTAAATATAATTGCAGGTTACTTTGGGCATTTCAACTCTTCTATCTTACGTGCCAGTTTCACTTGGCACGGCCCACCAAGCTGGGGCCTTGACGCTTTTAACCTTTATGCTCCTCCTTAATCACACCTTGCGCCGACCATCACCCCTACTTCTAAAGTCACTGCCTGCAGTTGCAAAGACAGTTTAATTAATAATAATTACTTGATAAGATGTTCTATTTTTTAGATGTTTTCAATATTAAATGTTTGCTATGCATTCAATATTCTTGTAAGGTGTATATTGAATGCATAAAAACTATTCATTTGCTTGTAAAACTTTCAAGCTGGTGTAAACCATATTTTTTACTTTAATCGTTCAACTGACAACACACCATCATCATCAGCCATTACCATGGAGCTCCTCTTGCCAGTGAATTGTTACATACCGACACATATATGGTGTCGTGAGTCCAATCTTGGAACTGATGATGCTTTCATTATAAAAGGCATGTATCGATGAGCTGGAAAACAAACGTCTCAAGGGCTTGAGGCAGCATCTCAAGTACATCTGGCTCAAAGTTGGTCAAAAAAAGTAAGGCCTATAGAAAGTTTGATATGTAAAAACAATTGAGGGATGTAGAAATCATGAATGTCTACTTGATAAAAAGATGGATTTGTTATACAAGTGATACACATGATTTATATCGTTAATAAAGCTTGTTTGGTTATTTTCGTAAACCACCCAAAGGGTCATGGGGTTTTTAGTCAAAACATGTTACATTGTTATGCAACTTTTATTGAACTTGCCTTTAGCTTTCTTGAAAACATAGTGGATAAAGGTCGGTTGCTTAATGGTTTGATTTTCAGTTTATTCGGTTTTTTGTTTAGTTTTCAATTTATTCGATGTAGGGTCGTGAGTTGTAGACTGCTTGAGGAAATAGAACAATTTTGGTGTTGGCTGTTGCAAAGTTTAAGTCATGCGACAAACAACCGAATTTAGTATCATGCAAAGTAAAAAGTGGTTGGACAGTTGGACTTGCTAATTGGGGTTATTTGGTCCAAACAAAGTTTAAAATTGTCAAAAAAAAATCCTAGTTTGGTACATAATCAATTTGGATATTGTTTTCCTCTCAATTTGGTTTTTGGTTTGTGGTTTTAATCCGTTTCAAACTGAATAACAAACACCCTTAGTTAGATGTTTTAAATAAAGTTTTTTGGCAAATAATTAGAAAGTAAAAACTGGGAAATCGATGAAAATTTTTTGTTAAAGAGTTTTTCAAATATGGTACTTGAAGTTGTCGCAAGACAATGTGCATCCGTAAAAATAGTTTACAATACATATTTCATCGTCTCACAGTTGTTTTTCTTATCCTACTCATCTCCATCATTCACAAATATCTTCATGACTAGTAAAGCAATCTTAGTCCGCTACTTACTTGACTTTGTTGTTCTCTTCTTCTAAGTTGACCAATCATTGTATTGTTACAAGTTAAATGAGGAGTAAGTAATGAGAATGTCTAGCCTCCTCACTTTTAAGAGAGCATATACATTGATTTTTTATTGTCTTACCACACGTAGCATGTGGTCCTAATAACCTTATTGGACCATATGATCTTCCATACAATTTTAACCATTGGAAGTGACAAGCATAACACGTATGTATGTGCCAGTTTATCAATAGACCATCACTTTGTGGTTTTGATGTCTCAAATTCTAGGTTTTGGATTGAGTTGATGCTCTTATGAAGATGTTGAATGATCATACTAGGTCTGTCTTGTCTATAGATGAGCTTTAAGGGCGACGCAAAACTTTGATAAAGTTTGTTAGGTACCATGGGTATGTTGGTGGCTTAATTTTTTTCTAACAAGTTTTAGATTTTTTTAGAAATAAGCATCACAATTCACAAGTTTACAACCAATACCTAACAGAATATGAACCACTAACACCTATTGTTCATGAGACAAACCACTAACAATTAAAATATCCCCTAAAAGTATAATAGATATACACACATAGGAAATCCAAAAACATAAAAATATGAAAGAGAAGTACATCAAAACCAAAGCATATCACAAACCAAAAAACAAACCGACTTGTTTTAACCGTTTTGAAACACCTCTCTACCAAACTTTATGATTGCAAGTTTTCCAACTGTAACATTTATTATGGATTGGTTTTCAAGTTGGTTCAAAGTAGTCCGTTAATTATATTAAACCGACTTAGAAATGTAAATTTCAATAGTCGTAAAGAATTAAAAGACGTGAATAAAATACACTATTTGGTACCAATCATGTCTGATAATACGTGTAGACGGTCTTAGTTAGGGGTGGGTCGGGTCCATGCGAAATTGCAAATGAATTTCAAAACTCACTCTTTTAACCAAGTAGCATATCTTTGCGCAAATAGGTTCAGCATCAAATTGTCACTATTTTCAATCTCATGATGATACAATCTCACAAATCATGATTACACCTACATAGCTCGACACCAACATATAACAAAAGATAATAACATGACTAACGACCACGTCCACGTCCACGTCCACGCCCTCGTCCACGACCACGTCCCACAGGCCGCCCTGCCATCAAATGTAGAAAGGTTAAACAATAAACATAAAGGTTTGATAGTGTGTCTACAAGAGTTCATAATCAAGGGTCAGTTGTATAACCCACCCACTTTGTTTGTTATTTGGGTTTTTTAAATCTGGTTATTCATATTTGCATGAAACAGAATAATAAATCGATTTAAAGAATAAGTTGAGGTTTGTTTACTTAAACTGAACCCCAACTGAAACCCAAATCAGCATTTTATAATATTTAAGAAAAAGGTACATTCAATGCCACCCATGTATAGACTACACGAATATGTATCAAGTTTCGTTTTAAGTGTTTAACAGAATTCAACCAAAAAACATGCCTATAACAACACCGAAAATGTCTTCAAAAGTTTGAAAAAGACAACTACACTTGTATGATATTATAGAAGTTAGAACACAATGATTGGATGTAAACAAAACTAGGGTTTCTTTGTCGTTGTACAGTATTCCGGCATTTTCACCTAGTTTGGTATAAACGAAATACAATGTACTATTTCACAACCTATAAATTAATTCTAATATAAGGCTGACCTTAACTAAAAAGACTAAGAGGGATTTCCACTGCCCCTATGATTTACTATATTGAATAGCCCAATCAAAAAACCAAATTCAAATCTACATCTAACAAACTAAATAAGCCTATTCCAATTTTTAAAATAAACCAATATGGTAACATGTAGAATAAACAAACACTTAAAAATATGAAAATTACCTGCAGTTGGCTTTTTAGGCTTGACTCTAGGCGTCTCTTCAACTAGCAAAGTTTCCAAATTCAAGCTGTCGGGAAGTATATAGTAACGAATATTATTGCCTCTCACGCTCATATGGTCAAGGGTTACAGGATTTTTCCCTTTCAGGGTCAACTTCACCGTCTTCAAGTGTGTGTTCATGCTAATATCAACACCTAAACCAATTCAAAAGCAATCAGGTTAAAGTAAGTTCACACGGACAAATTTGCACATAATCCCTTCACAAAATATTGTACACCTAAATTGAACAGCAAATAAGCAATAACATCAACGATCTATGTATGATGTACTTATTTTGAAAGAAAATCATATACACTAAATTCATTTAAATTGTGAACAGAAAGATGTGTATACCTTTCAAACAGAAACAAATCTAAATTAATAGCAAGACTCGCAGATTTTACAAGCCAACAATGATATAATATCAGCAGCAGTCAAATCAATAATGAACAGAAGATAATATTGTCAACCAGATCTTTAAAGTGTTAACTCAACAGGATATCTGTTTCCAAAATCATCCCAGATTAGACATAATAATAGTAGCCCTCAAAGGTATTTTTAAGACCAAGGTGAGCATACATCCAGAGAGAGTCAAGACTTCTGGAACTTAGTACTGAGCTTTTATTTGAATATACAACTTCTCTTACGAGAATGATAAAAGAAATTCTATACTTGGCAACATTTGGAAAAAGATTTTTAAAATCAATGATCTTTAAGATATATAATGTTACTTTTCCATCTTCATTAGAAGAATGATTTGTTTGCAATAAGAGCTAAGTACCGAGGTATTCAAATAAATCAATAACTACATCTACATTTGGGCTGGCAGAAGAAGCATAACCGACAATTGAGACAGATGAACAGATGATTGAACATGGTTGTTCAAGTAAGGGATCAATTACAAAATTTTCATGGTTTTAGTATTAGGTGATACCCTCCCAATTACCCAAAACCTATACCATACTTGTTTACCTGCATGGAAACCAAACACATTAATATATAACATAGTTTTTAATATATGATAATTAGTATTCTGAAGTTGTTAGAAACTTGAGGCAACTAAAAATATAAGGTTATTAAAAGTGTAGTTCAGTGTTTAGTATTACCAGTCGATTTTTTGGGATATTTTAAAACTGTTCATGGTAAAGAAAATCCACACACATGTAATTTTTATCACATAATGTCGTAAATGGGAATAATACCCATAGCATGGGACAAGGTAATAAGCAGCAAATCGGACAAGGTAATAAGCAGTGGGGACCTAACAAGAATGCGACCAGGTCGGATGTGGTTTTACAATTAGGTATGGAACTAGGATTACTAAAACCCATCCCATAGCATGCCCATTGTCATCCTTCCTTAATCTACATAGACCAAGACAAAAACAAGATTCACCTACACTCTACACAACTCCACAGAAAGATAAAATGAAAAATTCAGAAAAATATTGTTCTAAAGGCAACAACGAAACAATGAAAATTTGTTTACTACATGTTACAATAATTGTGGCAAATTTTCCATAAGAGGGGTTCATTTTTGTTGTTGTTCAATGTTCATAACAGATCTCAGTGAAAACAAACTACAAATCTACAATTGAAACAAAAACCCCAGTAACTGACCCAAAAACGCTCAAACGTGCTTTAACTTTAAAGATATTAACAAAGGTAACATAAAACAAAAATAAAACCAGTAGATCAAAGCATAAAAGGGTCCCGATGATTCGATGAACTGAAGTACTACATAGGGTTTAGCAAAACCCTAGTAACTCAAAATCGAAACCGTTCATTGCAAACCACCATCAAAAAAACAACATAAAACAAGATAACGATTGAAGATGAGTTACCTGTGATGGTTCCATGTACAACTGTCCCGTTTTTGAGCTCAATCGAGACTGTTTCGTTGTTCAACTTCATCAAAAACCTAAAAATTTTACTCAAAAGAGATAAACGTCATTCTAATAGATTCGCCAACGAAATTAAGCAATCAAAATGGAAATTTAATAAAAATAATCGAACCTGACGAGCTTCATTGTCGCAAATCGCAAGAGCAGAAGCTAGGGTTCCAAAAAATTGTCAAATTTTGAGGGGAAGCGGGTAGATGTAAAATGTGAGTTCATTGTTTTTATGGGTTCGAATGCTAAATGGGCCTTTGTTTGAGTGGTCCATTTATCAGTCCATTATGAGTTCGGGCTGATTTGGGTGTTTGGTTAGAGTTTAATTAGCCTTATGAGTAGGTGGATCGCGTCGAGTAACGATTCAAAACATTTTTAGCAATGTTTACGTGATCGGATCGGATCAGCCGGTCCGACCAGAAATCAGTCTCCTAGCCGTTTCGATTTGCTATGGTTCGTTTTTGTCTGGTCGGACCGGATTTTGGTTTTTTTTATTTTAATGGGTAAACTTAGGATGTTGAACCATAAATTAGTGTGTTGCATATACAAATATAGTTAAGTTTTATATATAACTATAAAATACATGTATAAATAATATATAAATTACGTATATTTAATTACATATTATATATATATAATATACTATATATATAATTATGACGTCATCCGGTTCTTAAATTTGGTCCGACCAGTCCGACCACCAAACCAATAAGGCGTCTTTTCCGACGTCTGATCCGGTTCTGAAAACATTGATGTTTAGGTTAAAACCATCGTTGTGTGACTTATACGTGTTTGGAACACGTGGAATTGGATTAAATGCCTAGTTGTGCGATGGTTAAAGTTTTAGAGTCCATATCCTTCGTTAACATGGGATCAAAGACTCCATTATCTATTGTTTGACTCTTCATTAACATAACTAAAGTTAAACATACAACAAAAGACATCTTCACTAGAGGGCCCAAAGACTAGCCGTGAGGGTATTTCAAGACACTAATCGATGTTCTACTTGTAATAGTTCTGTGTATAACATGTTTAGACGAATAAATATGCTAGTGGATTAGACCTGCGCTTCGTCACGATTCGATTTTGAATGTGTACGAGAACGTCGCAATTTTAGTTTTTAGTGTTATCTTGGCTTTAGTGAGTTCAATGATATAAACATTAGGATTCTTATAGATATCTACACATGCTTTAACGATTCGTTATTATATCGTAATCATGATATTGTTATCGAAAATATGGTGTTTGATAGGTAGTGAATATTAGTTAAAAAGATACCTTAAAAGCATTGAAATAAAAACTATTATCAAATGTAAAACATTATATTATGATTACTGGTATGTTACTATTGAATTGTTATAGATCCGATAACATGACAAATGCATAATATTAAATTGTAACTAATAGAATAACATAATTGTGTTGTTGTTTTTATTATTGTTGTTATATTGATTATTATTGAAATTATATTGATCATTAACTAGTAAAATTAATTGTAAATACTAAAATAACCAAGTATTATATATTATTAATATTATTATTATTATTATTATTATTATTATTATATTTTATTATTATTGTAATTATTTTTTGAAACATACTAAATAATACATCACTGACTAACAAATTTATTCATAAATATTAAAATTATAAACTACCCAAAATGCCATTATTATTATTATTATTATTATTATTATTATTATTATTATTATTATTATTATTATATTATTATTATTATTATTATTATAACTATGAAAATATCTAGTAATTGTTCTTAAGTGTTTAAATAACGTAATAATTGATTTATATAGTATTTACTTTATAAATATAAATAATAAATATAAAGTTATATGTTAATTTAAAATATAATAAATAATATAATATTTAATAAAATAAATTAAATAATTTCATATTATTAGATAAGTTATTAATAATATGCATTAAATAATGTATTAACTAAAAAAGCGTATTTAACTAGTGTAAGATGGAAAATATTGCACTAAACATTGTATCTTATGCTTAAAAAATTACATTACATGTCTTATTAGTAAAATGACAGATGTATCCTTATTTCATCCTTATATATATGGTACAAATAAGCAAATAAGTACGACTGTACGAGAGACAAGGGACGAGGTATGATGGTGATGTGTGTGAAATGTATATATATTTTGAAAAAGATTTTTGACACAAATTCAGTTTTAATTAGCTATTACTAATACTAAATCACACACACAAAAGACAAGTGTACTTATTGTGTGGTAATATAGTGATGGTAAATTGGTAAAAGTCGAGTATCAATCCGTAAACACACCTAGGCTACTTAACAACCTTAACGTTTAATTATCAGATTTGATTTTTGTTTGAGAAAATGATAAGTTGCATTGATAAGATTTTTGAAGTTTAAAAACAATAATTAAAATAAAGTAAAATAAGGTTGAAGCTTTTGGATTTAAAACCAGAGAATAAAGGTTATCATCCTAATTAGATTACACTTATGTTACTGTGATGAATTGGTGGTGTGATTAAAGATATTGATTAAAGTAATTATGTTAATGTTTATAAAGGTGAGCTGACATGATTTCTCGTCTATCCACTTCGTAGTGACTAGGATCACGTCAGGTTGAAGTTTACTGCTTAGATCAAAGCCCTAGTAATGTAGGTAAATCTCTTGTGACCTTTTGACATACGGTTTTGAAAACATAACTTAATGTTATAAAGAGAGTTGATTAGGTTCCTTTCTAGCATACCATTAATTTTAGAAAACCATAACAATTACTGTAGATTTTTCAAACTAATAAAAGAAAATCCACAAATGTTCAGAAAGTTAAGGTGATATGATTTTTAATAACCATCTCTAGTTCATTAGTCATGGATTTATTATGAAGATCGGTTTCGATAAAAGTTGATCATATGTTTTTTAACTGTGTATCACATTCACAATTACAAATAATAAAGTTATAACTTCCCGTTTAAATGTAGATGTCATCCCAATTAAAGTTTTTCCAAGACCACCACAACGTTAACATAATATAAATCACACCATTAATTCATCACAAATTATATAAGTTTCATCCAATTAGGATGATAATAATAGTTTAGCTCATATTGAGCTTGAACATAACAACAAATAACATATAAGATAGATATGAGATCATTAGTGAAATGGAACAATCAAACATGTGATCCACACTTGATGATGTTTAGACAATCCCGAGCTTCTTCCAAGTGTTGTATGCACCTCCGAGCCTCCAAATAATATTTAAGACTTGATTCCCAACAGAAGTTAGCAGAGTAACTCTCTCACCAAAGCTTGTAAAAAATGATGAGCTTAGACATCTATTTATAGGCTTTCTAGAGTGTTTAAGCATGACCTCGTGCCAGTACAATGCTTACGAAAGTTGGTCAGATCATACGTGCAGAGTATGTTGGGCATGACCTCATGCTAAATCGGGCACGGCCCCATGTTTGAGATGGGGCACGACCCCGTGCTACTTTTGGGGGAAAGTACTTTTTGCCATGTTAGATATCCAAACACGGGGGGTGTGCCAATTTGAGCACGGGGGTGTGTTTCAGGCAAGGCATGGGGCATGCTTATTGAGGCACGACCCCATGCTTGAACTTCAAAGCTCGGATTTCTTCAATTTCTTGTCAAATACGTTTCTTTTGTCTATCTTGCTCTTTTTAACACCTAAAAACACAATTGAACAACTTTAAACACATAATCATCATTTTAAGGGAGATATAAAATAATAATTGATGTGCTTTTGATAGGATTTTTAAGTATAATTTAAAGCACATCAATGGAAAAACTCCATAGGAGCAAGTGTTGTTACCATCAAAGGCAAAGGTCAGCAAGGGTGTGGTCCAAAACGTACAAGAATATAATAATGGATAAACTAGATCTCCATGGAGATGTGTGTGTGTGTGTGATGGTATTGGTGGTTTCTATAAAATAGGTTACTCAATACACGGGGACTGAAAACCAAAACTAACAACCCGATCTGACCCTAACTCAACTGCTAAACCAGTTTCATTTCAAGTGGTTCCAACAAGACCCATGTAACATTTCGTATTTTTAACTAAAAGTTAACTTTGTTTACTCTTACAAGGGTTATTATTGTCAATTTTGAAACTCATGTTTTGTTTGTGCTTATTTATTATTGTCATTGGGTTTTTATGAAAGTTAATCATAAATATTATATGATAATAATGTTAATATTAATAAAAGTATAAATACTATTATGTAAAAATAATAATAATAATAATTATAATAATAACAATAATAATAATAATAATAATGATAATAAAAAATAATAATAATAAGTTATCAAAGTTAACAAGTTAAAACTTAATTAAGTTCAAGGGGGCCTAATTGTCAAATTAGAAACTTGAAATATTAAGTTTGGGCATAGAATAATAAGAATTCAAAGTTGAGGGACCAAATGTGTAAATAACCCAAAACCCGCCCCTTACCCCGTAATTCCGGCAGGGACTCCGGCCACTCTCCGGCCGAAGTCCGGCGAGTTCAAAACGGCAAAATTCTTCGTTTTTGTAATCTAAAAACCGTCCCAAAACCTCCTGGAACCTACCTCGAACTTGAATGCAACTTGTAATCGAGTTAAAGCATCGGTTACAAAGCTCAATCGAGAGCATAACCGAAGCTTTAAACACCATAGTCGTTCGGGCATTTAATCTTAATAATAATCTAATTAAACTAACCTGCGTATTCTGTAACATCCTGAAATTTTTCCGTCCTTATTTATTTATGTTTGTGCGTGGCCTCGTTAGTAAATGTTTAATTAATAATAATAATAATAATAACTTTAAAAGTAACGGTAACAATTATAATTGTAGTAATAACATATAATAAATAAAATAAAAAAAAAAAAAGTATAATGTCTATAATCATAATAATAATAATAATAATAATCATAGTAATACTAATAATAATAATAACAATAATAATAGTATTACTATAAATTCTAAAATCAAAGCTCAGGGGGGTGTTCTGCCAAATTCTAAACTTGAAAATCAAAGTTTAGATCGGTTTAACCAACAGCCCAAACTTCAGGGGCTGAAGGTGTAACTTTCTTTTTTTTTCTCTCTTTGCCCGTTTTTCCGGTGGCTTCGGCCGGAGCTCCGGCCGAGCTCCGGCGAAGCTACAAACCACCGATTTTTGCCGTTTTCGACCCAATCAAACCGCCCAAACCCCTCGGTCCCAGGTTTCGAACTCGAATCCCTACCCAATTTGAGTTTTCCCGCTCGTTGCAATCTTTCCAAATCAAACCGAGGCTAACTATGTACAAATCCGAATCGAATCTCATCCAATTTCTTAAATTGAACCAAATCAATCACACCTAAAGCTAATACGCGGTCGAATCAATTAATCAATCAATTAATTTCGCAAATTAACAGACCGAATCTCGCAAATTTGGTAAACAAGAACGCGGTTTCAAAATCAAACGGGTTATGCCCGAAACCATGAAATCAAGTCTATAAATTAGAGGCCTTTGATTCATTCTGAGGTTCCTAAACTCTCCGTAACCTCAATCTCTCCAAAAACTCTCTCGATCCTAAAACCCTAATTTCGTGAACACCAAAGCTAAGTCGAACTCGAACACCCTCTAAACTTCATCAAAACAGGTAATTAGAACCTGTTAACTACTCGATTCGGTCCAAGGATCAAAAGCCCCATGATGATTCGAGTGAATTACATCGAATCGAGGGTCGATTTTGGATCAGATGAACCTAGGGTTCATCGGATTTGGGGGAAACGGGGAAGCCCTGTTTAAAATCAAAATGAACTGAAGTGAACCACGGCCACGGCCCTGGTTCACTGGTTCCCGCATCCCATTCCCTAGGGGAGACCGGGTTCGACCCCGGGCAAACCCCTATTTATTTTTTTAAATTTTTTTTTGTTTCTTTTCTTTTCTGTTTTATTTATTAGTAATTACCCTTTGCTTAAATTTAAATTCTGAAAATTATTTTATAAATTCAGAACTTATTTATTATTTTATATTATTTTTAATCAAAGGTTTATAAATATGTGTAAATTTAAAATACATTGTGGCATTTTTTTTCTTATTTTAAATTATTTAAAATAATGTTGTTATGTGAAAAGATAATAGTTGTGTAAAAATATTTTAGACATATGCATGTATATATATATATGTATATATATATACATGTATATATTGGCAAACAATTTGTATAATTCTTACCTATATACATATATTGTAAAGTATATGTATGTATATGTATGCATGTATATAGATTGTCAAACAATTAAAATGATTAATTACTTATACATATATATACTTATATAAACATATCAAAGTAAGTATACATATATATATTTATTTATTTATTTATTTCTTGATTTATTACAATCAATACAACCTTCATAAATCGGATAAACGCACGATTAATTTTCCTTATTAGCCGTTCTCTTTCGCGCGATAAATCTAATTGTCATTTCGTTCCATTAACCCGATTCACATTAATAACACGAAATAAATTGATGTCAACCTCTATTCAATCCATAATTAAAAACCTTAAAAATAATCATCAAACCGATTATAACGCGCTACTTTATTCTTATTTAGGTGCCTTGTGACGTTGTGTTGGAAATCTTATACGTGGTTATTCTTATTTCATCTTCAAGTCTTCTTATTATCATGTGAGTTCTTATGCCCCATTTACATATATTTTACACCTTTCGGGGTGAAACATGTTGGTTATACAATCATACTCCTACACGCTTTGATATTTATTATGCACGTGCAATTCTTTACATAGTCGTGGTTAATTGAATGTGTTAAGTTATATATGAGATGTGTCATATGTGTGCAATCATTAACTAAATCTAGCCTGGCAAAGTCTTAGATCTTTGGGCCTGACAAGCCTATTTGGTGCTAAAGTCGAAGTATTGCCGACTCCTAGGAGCCGTATGCTTGTGCACTAGGGAACCAAATACACTTAGCTAATCATGCTTATTCATATGTTGTTCAGTCAAGGTTTGGTTGTAACTATGCATGTTCTATATACTTGCTTATTCTGTGACCATTGACTAGAATTGCCACAATTTTTTTGGTATACTTATTGTACTTAAAACCATGAGAACTCACCAACTTGTTAGTTGACCTTATTTTCGACATGTTTCAGGTAATGTGCAAGCTTAAAAGATGATTGAAGGAAATGCTTAAACTTAGGGCATGGACTTAGACCTAATAAGAACTTTTGGGATTTCTTACTGTATTGTTTGTTTGATTTTGAGACATTGATGTATGTGGTGGTTGAAAACAATTAATTAGTGGCATTTACATTTAATCATAGCGTTATGTGGTTGTGAACAATCTTAACCCTCACACTTCGACGTTTCCGCCGTCAAGGTTGGGGTGTGACATATTCATCTAAGGAATCCTAAGTATTCAGAACTCTCAATTTCATCGGTTAAACTCATTTCGTTGACATTCGAATCATCATCCTCGTCGCGACCTGCTACATAGTGAACTACAACTTTCGTTCGATTATAACCAAAATGGACGAGGGCTTTTACTTAACAACATCTTTGGAAACTTCTGTCGCGACGAATTCGTGTTTAATCATCATCATCTTCTCGAACCGGATTTACCATAGTCGTGATTGTTCTTCATCTTGTTTTCATCGATTTAAACTTCAAACCAGGTAATTAATTGTACCAATACACTCGGTTTTACGTGGGGATCAAAAGCCCTAAGGTGGATTTCATTACCATTCGTGATTCGGTGTTCAATTTGATCGAATCTATTTCTAGGGTTCATGTGAAATTTGGGGGTTTGTTTAAGTTTGTATTTAACAATTAAAACATGGATTCTAACGCGGCTGGAAGCCTTTGGTTCACTGGTAAAACATATGACCCCCTAAACAGGAGGTCCCCGGTTCGAATCCGGGGAACCTCATGTATTTTTTTAAGCCTTTTTGGCCTTCAAATTTAATATTAAAAATTCCTAAAAATTATGAAAAATCATTTTCATAAACTTTATTTCTTTTAAAGCTATTTAATCATTTTTTTTCTGTAATTTATTTATAAAAATACCTTTATATTTTTTTTATTTAATATCCTAAAGATTAATAACATAACTAGCATATTTCTATAAAATTTAGAATCTTAAAAAAATATAGTTTAATTCACACAAACTATTATTGCAAGCATTGCCTTTAAAATTATTGTTTAATTTGTATTCATTTTTTTATTTAATTATAAAATTATTTAAACTTTATAAACGTTACAAAATTATTATAAAGGATATTTTAATCTATATATATTTATATAATTATAAATAAAATCGTTCCCACAAAAATATAATTGAGATCTTATTTAACTATAATAATTAACTAAACCCCAACATCAAGTTGATTTTCTTAGTCCTTGTTAAATTATTGTAAAGCTTTAATCTTATAAATATATATATTTAGGTGTCTTGTGACGATACACCTTGGAGCGACGCTTGTTAATATTATTATTAAATCGCCATTATATATTTATTGTCAAGTGAGTTTTCTTGCCCCTTTTTCATATTTTTTTTTACACTAACTTGGGGTGAAACATGATAGCGTATACATGATACACTTATACACATTTGAGACTCGTAAATCACGTGCAATTCAACTTATTATTTTGTCATGGTTATTTGTTTATTGTAAGTGTTTATATGAGATACATAGTTTGTTTACAATCATTAACTATTGCTAGCCTGGCGACGTCTTAGATCTTTGGGCCTGACAAGCCTATTTGGTGCTAAAGTCGATGTATTGCCGACTCCTAGGAGCCGTATGCTTGAGCACTAGGGAACCAAATACACTTAGCCAATCTTTTATACTTGTAATCAAGTCGAGGTTTGGTCGTAACGATATGTGTTCTATAACCTTACTAGCTTATAACCTATGACATGAATTGCTACTTGTAACTTTCTTTTTCATATTATGTATGAAAACCTTAGAAACTCACCAACTATTTTTTAGTTGACTCTTATTTTTATCATGTTTCAGGAAATCCCCAAGTTTAAAGTGGACTTTTGAAGCTTGGAAATAAAACTAGGACTTGGACCTAGTTAAATAAATAAATGTTATGCTACGTTTTATTTTATTTGGGATTACTTCATGTTTTGAGACTTATGTTTGTAATGACTTCTGAAACTTATAAATTTTAATAACTACACTTAAATATAGCGTTATGTGGCTGTGAACAATCTTAACCCTCATATCTCGACGATTCCGCCATCAAGGTTGGGGTGTGACAACCCAATCTGGTAAAACTAAACCAAACTGCTTCAAATATGATCCAACCTGATCTAAACATCGACCACTCCCCTCATTCAAACCATTTTAACCCATAACGAGTTCTTGAAAACCCCATTTTTTATATTTGTTTATCCAACCCGAACTGGTTTCAACCTAGTTTCGGTTCATTTGTACACCTCTATATGAGAGTAAGTATTTAGTCACCACTTAGATGGCAAGTAGGTGAAACCTATTGCTAAGGGTGACCCCTGAGAGGGGGTAGGATGGACGAAAGGCCAGGAAGCTATATTTTTAAAGGCCCAATAATTTTAAAAATTATATATATATATATATATATATATTATAAGCTACTAACAATCTCAATAACTTTTCAATTATTTTAGTCTATTAATTTATCTTAGAGCTCATTAATATTTAAAATATTTTTAGCCCCATAACATTTAACCAATCTAAATCTAATTTACTACAACAATACTTACATTATAAGGAAAAAAAGAAAGAAAAACTCATTCAAGATTTGTAGGGCAATCTAATTTACTACAACAATACTTACATTATAAAGAAAAAAAGAAGAAAAACTCATTCAAGATTTGTATGGCGTAACTAGAAGACCAATTAATAATCGACTTTAGCACTTCAATTTTTTAGGAATTCTTAGACGCCGGCCCTTTCTATTTAGCTTGTTCATTACGGGTCAAATCAGAGTTGAAGTGCCTTTAACATTACTTTACTATGCTTGTATGTTAGATGTTGATCCACACCTTTCATCATTTTTCATTAATTCATTTGACTGTAAACATTAATATATTTCAACAGTATAGAACGGTAGAACATAGTGCACTATTAATTGAATACTTGGTTATGATCATGTTTGTTTGCTTGAATGGTATTATTCGAAGTTAAGTATGTATTTTGTTAATGTTAATTTGGAAGTTAAAATTTATTAACAGATTATCTATTTATATCTATATCTATACCATTATATAATATATATTAGAAGAATAAGATGATAATTTCATTCAAAGTGTAAGACACACTTACAATATTTTAACCATAGAGTATAAGTACTTTATAATAAATTTTCCACATTTGCCCCTATTTAATTAACTTTTTCTAATTACTGCATTATTTAATATATATTATTTAATAATATGATATTATTAGTTTATTTAATTTTATTAAATATTATTTTATTTTGTAATAATATAAATTGACATTTAAATTTATAGTTACTAATCATACTTTCATAACTAAATACTATTTAAATTAAGTATTATTTTATTTATAAACTTATATCTATACTAACATATAATACATCTTTTGATAGAGTTGAAATTTTGTATACAAGTTTTGAAGCAAAATGTACAAAGTAGTGTAAGGCATCTAAGAAGGTTTGAATAGGGAATTTATTAAGATTTTAAGATACTTTAAGGGTAATATGATAAATTTATCTATTAATTTTATATACATTAACATTTTTACCATTGTCTATTTCACTTATTTAATAATCTATATATCTATACTACTATATAATACATCTCTTTAAATAGAGATGCAATTTTGCAAAGTATACAAGTTTAAAGCAAAATGTACAAAGTAGTGTAAGGCATCTAAGAAGGTTTGAATAGGGAATTTATTAAGATTTTAAGATACTTTAAGGGTAATATGATAAATTTATCTATTAAATTTTATATACATTAACATTTTTACCATTGTCTATTTCACTTATTTAATAATCTATATATCTATACTACTATATAATACATCTCTTTAAATAGAGATGCAATTTTGCAAAGTATACAAGTTTAAAGCAAAATGTACAAAGTAATGCAAAACATATAAGAAGGTTTGAATAGGGAATTTATTAAGATTTTAAACACTTTAAGGGTAATAGGATAAATTTATCCATTAAATTTTATATATCTTGACATTTTTGTCACTGTCTTTTTTATTTATTTAATAATATTATTTAATAATATGATATTATATAATTCATTTTATTAAATTTTATTTTATTTATGATACTATAAATTGACATTTAATTTACATTACTAATTATATTTTTACAACAAAATACTATTTAAATTAAGTGTGATTTTATTTAAATATTTAAGTATATAACTTATATATATCTTCGTATTTATAATAACTATATATATCTTATATATAACTTATTTATATACTTATATATAACTTATTTATAATAACTATATATCTTATATATAACTTATATAACTTATTTATATAACTTATATAACTTATTTATATAACTTATATGTATCTTCGTATTTATAATAACTATAATACTAATATTTTTCTAGGGGCATATTGTGAGTTTAATAAATTTAATATTTATTTGTATCTTTTATAATAATAATGAAAGAAGATATAATGATATTTACATATGAATTAAGGCACACGTACGAAAAGTCATGTTTAATTTTCAAAAAAATAATAATTTTATTCAATTTACGCCTTTACAATAAAGTATAACATACGATGCTTATAATACAAATGATAAAAGCATATACATGTGACAAAACAAAACCACCATTTACTTTGATGTTGTTCATTCATTGCGATTGGGCACTAATCACTCTTCTCATTTCCCTTGTCAATTGTTAACAATTCAATAACAATGAAAATGATAATCTATGATGACAATTTTTCTATTGACTTTCTGCAGGGTCGTTTAAGGGATGGTCAATACAATCAGTCTCATAATGAGGAGAGTGTTAGAACACTTAACAGATCAAACAGGGAACCAGGACTAATGTTATGATACTATGAACACAAGCAAAACAAGATACATAAACTTAAGAACAAACAAGGTTTTCAAAATTGCAGTACATTGCTCTAAAGTTCTTTTTACAAGTGTTACAAATCATACATAAAATACAAAAACTTGAGATACTTTATACTACATTCTACAACCGGTCATACTTTGAACGCCAGCTTAAAACACTAATCTAGACAACAACAAAATCACTGTAAAGTCAAAAGACGTATTTGTTTTTTGACTAGTGACTTTGACATGCCATAACTCACATCCTAATATATTACAAAAAAGATAAAAGTACATAAAGTAGAAAGTTACTTTCACACCCCCGACTTATAGCGGAAACACAGGGATGTAACGGACGGATTGTCATAACACATTGATAATTAATAGAGATGCATTAAATAATGAAAGTCAACGTCTCATGGCGTCACCAGACACAAATGGAGACTTGTGTCATGGTTAGTCAGTTCCACGACGAACATAGTCATACAAAACAAAAGAGTAAAAATCTCGCAACCCGGGAACAAGTAACCAAAATGTGAAAAACAAGCAAATGTCAAATGCGTCCAAGTTTAAGATAATGTAAGACTAAGGTCAACGCTAAGGCCAACTTCCCTAGCAATCCTCAATGATTATTACCTGAAAAGATATGCTCAAAATGGTCAACATAATGTTGGTAAGTTCGCAGGTTTAAATAATAAACAAAACTTGATGCTGTGTAAAAGTTTGGTAGGACATGAGTGCATACAGTTATAAGCAAGTAATATCACATGTAATCATGAGCATCATAACTAAGCTTACGACGTACACAGATAATTTTTCGGAACATATTCACCCTAGGGCCCGTCCCTGGCCACTGTCAGTCCCAACTAGTATACTAACAAACAAGGGTGGGGGTGTCAACCCAATAGTACTACCAATATCTGTCCGTTGGCTCCAATACCAGATAACTCATGCATGTACTAGATAAATACTTACAAAACAGTAAACACAACAGTCCCAAAAAAATTAAATAAGTTCACAGCATAAAAAGGATGACCATACTTTTCCCCCTAATTTATAAATGTTTAATATGAAAACGGGGCCGCGAAACTCACCTTGAATGAGACGAATTAAAATGGACAAAAACTTCAAAGGGTGAGAGCAAACAACGATCAAACACCTCTAATTAGTTATAATAAAAACTTAAGACGAGTCTATAGAGAATAGATACGTTCGGCCGGTTTTGGTTCGGTTCGGGTCGATTCGGGTTCAAGGTGCAACTCACACACATAATATATATTACACACCACACAACATAATATATTAGCAAAATAATGATAGTAATAATAATAATATAAGGGTAATAATAATAATAATAAGAAGAATAGTAATAATAATAATAATGATGATGATGATGATAATAATAATAACACACACAATTACATAAACACGATATCATACACATATATATATATATATATATTTTTACTCATCTTCATCCAACACTCCCATATCTGTATATATATATACTTACATATAGCTGCAAACACACGCATACGATATCAATGTATACACGCCAAACGCATCCATTCGTCGCGAATATAGCAACCAAAGGCTGTTGCGTTTGTTTCGCTTGAACGACACACACACAAACACACGTTCAACAAACACACGTGCACTCGATCGACCCACTCATATACCCAAACAATACATATATATACATGCTAACACACACCAAGCACACATACACGCATACAAGATACATACGTATACACAGTATATATACATACACATCGTCGCAACCATACACACATGGTATACGCATACATACACACCGATTCACACACATACAACACACACACTGCACACACACAACACACATACACACAATACACACACTCATGCACACCCACACCCACACGCACACACACAAAACACACACATAGTTCAAAACACTTAATATGTATGTATACGATCTGCACTTATCCACGCATACAATGTATACATACATATACAACCGCACACACACACACACCATATATATACATATATACGCGGCTGCTCACACACATATATACAAACATACAAGAACATACACACATATACATACACCGTACGCATACACGGCACACACACACACGCCGCACGCACACACTGCACACACACACACCGCACAAACATCAACCGAAGAAATCATTCGACAACCTGAAACGAAACCGAACCAAACCGCGACAACAAACCGAAACGGAACGAAATAAAACAAAGTTTGGGATAATCGTTACCTGCGAAACGAGTGGACGGCGAGACGACGACAACCGGCGACAATTTACGGTGGTGAAACGATGGTGGAACGGTGGCAATATGATGGTGTGGCGACGGGAGGTTCACGGCGGCGGGGGGGGGGGGGGGGGGGGGCTAGTTTAGGGTTTACCGAATAATATATATATATATATATATATATTCATTTTACACTTAGGACCCTTAACTTTAAATTAATTAACCCCTCAGGTTTAGTTAAATTACAATTTAAACCCTAGACTTAATTATAATAATAATAATAATATTATTATTATTATATTTACGATAATAATAATAACAATAAAATAGCTTTTATTATTAGCGTTAATTAATATTAAGGTTGGCACGAAAGGGAGATATAACGAGATTTTGTTCGAAAACGAATTAATTACGCAAAATAATAAATGCGCGAAAAAATTTAACGGATTTCGAGTCAATTGACGAACCTGTTGGTGACGGATGTCACGGTATCCCCCAGTTGAGAGAATTTCGTCTTGAAATTTAGC
The DNA here is from genome assembly GCA_025506515.1 of Flaveria trinervia. Lineage (NCBI taxonomy): Eukaryota > Viridiplantae > Streptophyta > Magnoliopsida > Asterales > Asteraceae > Flaveria > Flaveria trinervia. Next base: position 116,290,463 of record CM046444.1, on the reverse strand, counting down.
TGGAATTAGGTCCTGAGGTTGTATCCATAAATAAATGCTGATACTTGGATTACATCTGGTCTTCCCGTTCCCACGTAAACTCATGCCTTCGCTTGGAGTTCCATCTCACTCTAACAATTGGAATCTTGCTGTGCTTCAGTTGTTTCACCTCTCAGTCCATGATTTCTATTGGTTCTTCCACAAAATGTAGTTTCTCGTTAATCTTGATTTCCTCAATCGGTATATGAAGGGATCCGTCGGCTAAGCACTTTTTAAGGTTCGATACATGAAATGTATCGTGTACACCACTAAGTTCTTGAGGTAACTTCAATCGATACGCTACGGGACCAATTCTTTCAGTGATCTCGAATGGTCCAACATATCTCGGAGCCAATTTCCCTTCCTTTCCAAAGCGCACAATTCCCTTCCACAGAGAAACTTTCAATAAGACATGATCACCAATGTTGAACTCTAAGGGTTTGCGACGGTTATCAGCGTAGCTTTTCTGTCGATCTCAAGCTGCCTTAAGCCTATCCTTGTTTTGAAATATTTTTTCGGTCGTCTCTGGGATAATCTCCGGGCCTGTCAATTGGCTTTCACCTACTTCCGCCCAACACACCGGAGATCTACATTTCCTTCCATACAACGCCTCAAACGGAACACATCCAATGCTCGTGTGGTGACTGTTGTTGTAAGAGAATTCGATCAATGGTAAGTAGGTATCTCAACTCCCACCAAAATCAATCACACATGCCCTAAGCATGTCCTCTAAGGTTTGCATCGTTCGTTCACTTTGACCGTTGGTTTGTGGATGATAGGCGGTACTTAAGTCTAAGCAAGTACCCATCGCCTTCTGAAGAGTCTGCCAAAACCGAGATGTAAATCTACTGTCTTGATCGGATATAATAGACACAGGCACCCCATGCCTAGTCACTATCTCATTCACATATAACCTTGCTAACTTCTCCATTTAATAATCCTCGCGAATAGGCAAGAAATGAGCAGATTTCGTCATTCGATCCACTATGACCCAAATTGAATCATGCCCACTATTTTTTCTAGGCAACTTAGTGATGAAATCCATCATTATATTTTCCCACTTCCATTCAGGAATTTCCGGTTGTTGCAACAGACCTGACGGTTTTTTTATGTTCGGCATTGACTTTGGAACAAGTCAAGCATTCATTCACATACTTTGCAATATCCTTTTTCATACCTGACCACGAATACAACTCCTTAAGATCTTGATACATCTTGTCTGCACTAGGATGAACAGAATACTTGGACTTGTGTGCTTTATTCATAACTAGGGTTCGAATATCATCCCATTTAGAATATACAATCCACAAAATACCGTACACCATATTCTTTACAGTTCATCTGTTTGTCTAACCCTCGGAACTCTTCACGTGCAACATTTTCTTCCTTTAGCGCTTCACCCTGCGCCAATAGTATTTGCTCTTTCAAGTTCGATTGAATAGTCATCCCTAATGCTCGCACACGTAGGGGTTTAACACGCTCCTTCCCACTCAAGGCATCAGCTACTACGTTCGCCTTTTGTAGATACATGTGTCCCTAGTTTCTAAACTTAATGTAATATCTTTGTATTGTCTTACACTTATGTAATTGTACGGGTACTTAATGAAATACAATATGTGGGTGTGCTTAATGTTGAATATTTCATTGGTTGGTATGTAATAACACTATTGACTTGACTATATAGGTTGTGGTTGTTTGAATAATATCTAAATCAATTGATGACTATGAAACATATTCAAACTTAATCATGTGAAGTTCACATGCGATTGTCCTATGCTTATGGACCATACGCATGAACAACTTCATGCTAATGAACCAGTCGTACGAATGAACCAGGAGACTGGATCAGTCCCATGATTGAAACATGAGATTGACTCAGTCGTAGGACTGAACACTCAGTCGTGCGAATGGATCAACCGCATGACTCAATTGCACGACTGAACCATGCAAATGGTCCAGTCGCACGATTGAGAAACCTTAACCTATAAATACCACTTAATTCGTGGAAAAACTAGACACTTCGATTATTTTGATACCCAGACGTACCCTAGCCGTCCAGAGACCTTTAGTAACATGTTCGAACTTCAAAGATCGTAGTATATCGATTGCTAATCGTTCTTAACGTTTAAATTCAATCTTTAATTGATTCTACGTGCATTCTCACTGATTGGATCACCAATCAAATAGGATTCCGCACAATTTGATTCGGTACACGCGTAAATCTGTTAGTATTCGTTGAGTACACAATCCCTAACACCTGTCCTGGATGATATCGAATCTCACAGTCATAATCACTTAGGAGTTCTACCCATCTCCTTTGGCGTATATTCAGTTCCTTTTGATCAAAGAAGTGTTGAAGACTTTTATGATCGGTGTAGACGACACACTTAGTCCCATATAGATAATGCCTCCATATCTTTAGGGTGACCACCACTGCGCCTAATTCCAGATCATGTGTCATATAGTTCTTTTCGTGCACTTTAAGTTGACGTGAGGCATAAGCAATCACCTTATCCTTTTGCATAATCATACAACCTAGGCCTTGATGTGATCATCGCAAAACACCACAAAATCATTTGACCCATCAGGAAGGGTAAATATCGGTGCATTGCATAACCTTTCCTTCAACGTCTGAAATGCCTCCTCTTGTTTATGTTCCCAATCAAACTTCTTATCTTTTTGTGTTAACATCGTTAACGGATGAGCGATCTTAGAGAAGTTTACGATGAATCGTCGATAGTAACCAGCCAATCCCAAAAATTGTTGTATCTCTAAGGGTGTCTTAGGGGCGTCCCATTTTTTAACTGCTTCGATCTTTCCAGGATCAACGTGGATTCCCTTTTCATTAACCACATGTCCCAAAAACTTCACTTCCCGCAACCAAAATTCACACTTCGAGAACTTGGCGTAAAGTTTCTCTTCCATCAACAATTTGAGTATCGCTCGAAGGTACTGTTGGTGGTCTTCCTTTGATCTAGAATAGATGAGTATATCATCTATAAACACGATCACAAACTTGTCCATATAGGTTTACACACCCGGTTCATAAGATCCGTGAACACTGCTCGAGCGTTGGTCAGCCCAAACGGCATGACTAAGAACTCGTAATGCCCATATCGGGTCCTGAATGTTGTCTTTGGTATGTCCGCCTCATGGGCCAGTAACTAGTGATAACCTGATCGGAGATCGATCTTAGAGAAATATGACGCTCCCGGCAATTGATCAAACAGATCATCGATCCTGAGAAGTGGATATCGATTTTTCACGGTCAGCTTATTCAACTCTTGATAGTCTATGCACATTCAAAACCTTCCATCCTTCTTCTTTACAAATAGTATCGGTGCTCCCCATGGCGAGTGACTTGGTCGTATGAAACCCTTATCTAGCAACTCTTGTAGTTGACTTGATAACTCTTGCATTTCCGACGGAGCTAACCAATATGGGGTCTTTGCTACTGGTGTCGCTCTAGGTACCAAGTCTATGCGGAATTCCACTTGTCGAGGAGGGGGTAAACCGGAAAAATCGTCAGGGAATACTTCCGGGAAGTCTCGCACTACCAGAATGTCTTCCAGTTTCCCTTCCTCAGGTTTCTTCTCCACTACATGTGCCAGAAATGCATAACATTGCTTCAGTAGCTAACGACGAGCTTTCATACATGAGATGATCTTTAGACTCCTTCCTGCTCGTTCTCCTTGAATCTTGAGCACGTCACCATTAGGCATAGGGATCCGCACCACCTTCTCTCGACAAATAATATCAGCTCCACACTTCGATAACCAATCTATTCCCACTACCACATCAAAACTTCCCAATTCAAAAGGTATTAAGTCTATGTCAAAGGCATGATCTTCTAATGTAATCGTGCACCCTCTAATTATTTCACTAGCTCTCACAAATTTACCGTTCGCCATTTCTACTTAGAAGCTAGTCTCTAAACAACTAGGGTTCAAACCAAGTAAGGGTACAAATTTGGCAGAAACGAAGCTATTGTCTGTCCCGGTATCAAATAAAATAGATGCAAAGTGATTGTTGAGAAGGTTCATACCCGTAACAACATTCGGGTCCTGGCGCGCATCGTTTGCACCAATCACAAACGCACGTCCCCGGGCAGCATTTCCTTGATTACCTTGCCCTTGATTACTAGCGATTGCCATCACTTGATTTTGGTTATTCCCTTGTTGACCTGGTGCCCGATTCAGCCTGGGGCACACATTCCGATAATGGTCGGGGCTCCCACACTCATAGCAAACTCTAATGTTTCCAATTGGATTTATTGCATTTATTGGTGCAACTAAGTTGGGTGCCACTCTACCGTCCTTTGCAAGATGCCCCGGGCGCCTACAATTCGCACAAACTCGACACGGCGTCGCAGCAGGATGATGATAGTTACATTTCCCACACTTTGGATGTGGCCTAACATAGTCCTTTCTACCTTGATTCACTACCACAAAACCTCTAGTCACCTTCGCCTTTTTATCAAATCTCCCCCCTGGCTGCCTACTCGATTCCCCTACATCTCTTTTTTTCTCACTACCTTTCCCTAGCACCCCAGTTCTTACCATCTCATCAGTTAGAGTGCCAGCCTTCCAAATTGCACTCTATATTATTGGAGGTGTCGCAGCAGTGACTAGACCACGTATTTGAGGTACTAAACACCAAATGTAATGCTCAATCCATTTTGATTCAGGTGTCACCAAGTGTGGCACCAGTCTTGCCAACTCGTGAAACCGGTCGGTGTAAGTAGCATGACCCGACCCTACCATCGCATGATTCCAGAATTCATGCTCCAACTTTTGCATTTCGTTCATTGGACAATATTCTTCAGTTGCTAATGCTTTGAATTCTGCCCAGGTCATGGCCATTGCTGCCTCTCTTCCATGAGCCTACACTTGAGTATTCCACCATGTTAACGCTTTTCCCACTAGCGAACATGTAGCATACTTCACCTTTTGATTTTCAGCACAGTTGCTGATGTCCATCATAGATTCCATCTTCTCAATCCATCGGGTCAATGCAATGGCACCACCTTTTCCATCAAACTCTTTTGGCTTACAAGTCATGAACTCCTTGTAAGTACAACCAACTCTTCCTTCATTGCCATTCCCATTCACGTTTCCATTACCATTCCCATTCACGTTTCCATTACCATTCCCGTTACCCATTCCATCTCCTTCTCCATTGTCATTTCCACCACCATTTCCGTGTTCATTTTCATTATTCTCTTCATAACCGCCATTTTCATCATCATGTCCAGTATCCTCGTTACCACCTCCATTGTTATGATTTATGATATTGTCACTCACCTGTGCCACTATGGTCGGGATGAGTGCTGCCAGTTGTTGGGCAATCATGGCGGCTATATGTAACACCCGGATATTTATTATTTTGAAGCCGGTGAAGAAATAAAAGAAAATAAAATCCAAAAGTCGAGGGACCAAACCCGCCAACGAAGAAAAGTTGGGAAATGTGGTAACATATGTAGGGAGAGGGCAGCCCACTCTCCCCACACTTACATTTCAGGTCACAAAGAAAGGGGAGAAGAGAGAAAGAAAGGAAAAAAAGAGGGAAAAGTGTTGGTTCGGGTCGGTTCGGGTCGCCAAAATCGTCGTGAAGCAAGCCGAATCGAAGCTCTTGTTGTTGTGCTCGTTTAGGTGAGTTCTAGGACCCCTCTTTTACTTGTTTTCAAACGATTTGGGGCTGGAAAACATCTGAAATCGAGTTTTTCGTATGTGTGTATGTTGACCCGTTTGTGTATGTGTATGTATATGTATGACGCGATTGTGACTTGATTTCTCGCTTGGTTGTGCTTGAATGATGTTATGGTATGCATCCCTAAGGTTTAGGATGGTCGATTTAGGCTTAAAATGGGTTTAGATGAGTTTGGGGGCCGAAAACCCTCGGCTGCAGTCGGGTTGAACTGCACTCTGCACCAGTTAGGGCTAGGCGACCGACTGGAGGCCGAATGGAGGCCATACGGCCGATTAGGGTGCGATTGGGGTCCATTCGCACGATTGGGGTTCATTCGCACGACTGGAGGGCCAGTCGCGTGGGTGTCATGCGACTGAAGGTCCATTCGCACGACTGAAGGTCCATTCGCACGACTGAAGGTCCAGTCGCATAGGTGTTCATCCGCATTGTCCATTCGCACGAATGGATGTTCATTCGCATAGGTGTTCATCTGCATTAGTTCATTCGCGTGATGTTCAGTCGCATGGAGGCAATGCGACTGAAGGGTGTCCATACGCCCGAATAGGGCTATTGAACCCGAGGAAGGTGTAGATTAACTTCTGACTTTCGGGGAAAGTGCAGATGTAAGTGTTGATGTAAAGGTTCCCATAAGAGTTTTTAAGATGACGATCGAGGTCTTAGAAAGCATGTTGGGCATGATGATGATGATGATGTTGCACTTTATGTATGTATGATGTTGCCATGTATGATGTGATGTTGATGCATGTTAATGTTCCTTATGATGATGTATAATATCTTTCCTGTGGCTTTACTTGTTATGATGAATGAACAAAGTATTATGTAACGTAAAGTGAAAGATAAAGGAAGAGGAACATGATGAACGAATGAAACGTCTTGCATACATCGGATACGGGGTCCCTCTTGGTGATTGACCCCAAATGTAGGACCTCTACCGCTCACCCCTAGTACTGTGGCACACGTTTAGCTGTCATTCGTTGACTTCGGCCCAGTAGCTAAGACTGACGGTTACTCCTAGTACCGCGGCATACGTTTAGCTGTCATTCGTTGACTTCGGCCCGGTAGCTACGACTAACCGGGGTGTAGCACATGGTATTGGTTCGGGATGATGTCCGATGCGCAAGTAAGGTAATGAAAGAAGGAATGAACGAATGAGGAAGATAATAATGATAATATCTATGTGTACGTATGATGTGTGATCATGTAAAAAGTAACGAACGGTTTTATATGAAAGTAAAGTATGTTTTATTTATAAAACTAGAACTCACTCAGCAACGCTGACTTTGATGTGTTTCCAGTTGGCATGTAATGATTGCTGAGGATGGCACGGGCGACTACTCAGCCTTTTTGGGATGGCATTCTTTTGATTAATGTTTTTGCACTGTAATGCGAACAAACTATTTTTGTAATGAATGTTGTATTAGTTTGCAAAAGCATTTACATGGAAATGAAAGTTTGTTTTAGTTTTCCGCTGCGATTTATTAAATACTAATGTAATTATATGTTTTATATGCGATGAGAACCCAGCTGTAAGCGTCCCGGGAACAGGGCCTTACACTATATCAGGGTTTCTAGCTCCCTGGTTATTATCACCCTGCCCTCCTTCATTTCCACCTACAGGTGCTTCACCTCTACCTCCTACGCCTCTTCCTCTACCTCTACCTCTACCTCTTGGAACAACACCACCACGACTAGCACTGCGAGTAATTCTTTTGGGCGGCATCTTTCTAGTCAATATAAACAATATATAAGTTTCATAATAACAGATGTCATCACAACTCAGTCAGTCTCATAAGGCATATCATTGCACACATAGTTTCCATAATGAAATACCACAACCCCAAAACATAATAATAATATAAAATTCCATTCTCATAATCATAATGTCTCAACATGATAATAAGTAGCATAATATCCCAAAGCTTGTGAAAACTCATAGTTTAACAAAGTACGAAAATGAAATACCAAATGGCAAGAAAGATAAATCTTCTACTCCTTCAAGTCCTTATCCATGCTCACACGCCTTCATTCCTACTTTTCATCACTGCCAGATGAGCTAGAAGGACTCGGGGGCAGGTCAGAGTGGTCGCCCCATAAGCTAGCCTCATCTGCTGGCATACGAAACCTGATGTGTGTTGCCGAAAACACTCTCTTCCTAGTTGTCCTCAGCAACACCCGTCCAACGCCATTATCTTGATAAGGTCCTCTAGGGTAGCCAGGCACACAAGGTCCCGCCACAGGGGCGTACCTTGCAATAGCCGGCCTAGCAAGCATCGCGGGAGCAACTGGGACGGCAGGAGCGCCTGGTGCAGTGGGAACAGAAGGTGCACTTGGTGCAACTGGGGCTTCAGATGTTGCAGGACCAGGTGGTGCAGCACGGACGACAGGCAAACCTAAAACGACATGATCACCCGCCTCCTCTTCATCAAATGACTCCCTGCTGCCTCCTCAGGGTCAAACTCTGTGTTAGATGACATAGGCAGCATATGGTCCGAGAGAACCTCTTCTGGTTCCGACTTAGAGTCGGACAAATGAACTCGGGGCACTGCGAGAATGGAAGGTCCAGTTGAAGACATCCTATAAGGAAGATGTACTTTTCGTTAGATGAAGCAATCAAAATACAAATAATAGATAGATATAATAGGAGGAACATACATGTAACATCGAATGCACACAAAACCCTAGCATGCGTTCTACATGAAGGTTCCTAGGTTATAGTCTAGGTCGAGTGATCCACCTAATTCTCTATAACCAAGTGCTCTGATACCAATCTGTCACACCCCCGTTTATAGCGGAAACACGGGGATGTAACGGACGGGATCGTCATAACACATTGATAATTAATAGAGATGCATTAAATAATGAAAGTCAATGTGTCATGACGTCACCAGACACAAATGGAGACTTGTGTCATGGTTAGTCAGTTCCGCGACGAACATAGTCATACAAAAGAAAAAAGTAAAAATCCCACAACCCGGGAACAAGTAACTAAAATGTGAATAACAAGCAAATGTCAAATGCGTCCAAGTTTAAGATAATGTAAGACTAAGGTCAACACTAAGGCCAACTTCCCTAGCAATCCTCAATGATTATTACCTGAAAAGATATGCTCAAAATGGTCAACATAATGTTGGTGAGTTCGCAGGTTTAAATAATAAACAAAACTTGATGTTGTGTAAAAGTTTGATAGGACATGAGTGCATAAAGTTATAAGCAAGTAATATCACATGTAATCATGAGCATCACGACTAAGCCTACAACGTACACAAAGAATTTGTCGGAACATATTCACCCTAAGGCCCGTCCCTGGCCACTGTCAGTCCCAACTAGTATACTAACAAACAAGGGTGGGGGTGTCAACCCAATAGTACTATCAATATCTGTCCGTCGGCTCTAACACAAGAGTTAAATAGTTGTGAATACAGAACCACAAAGACAACTCATCCATGTACTAGATAAATACTTACAAAACAGTAAACACAACAGTCCCAAAAGAATTAAATAAGTTCACAGCATAAAAAGGGTGAGCTTACTTTTCCCCCTAATTTATAAATGTTTAATATGAAAAAGGGGTCGCGAAACTCACCTTGAATGAGACGAATTAAAATGGACAAAAACTTCAAAGGGTGAGAGCAAACGACGATCAAACACCTATAATTAGTTATAATAAAAACTTAAGACGAGTCTATAGAGAATAGATACGTTCGGCCGGTTTTGGTTCGGTTCGGGTCGATTAGGGTTCAAGGTGCAACTCATACACATAATATATATTACACACCACACAACATACTATATTAGCAAAATAATGATAGTAATAATAATAATAATAATAATAATAATAAGGGTAATAATAATAATAATAATAATAGTAATAATAAAATAATAATAATAACACACACAATTACATAAACACGATATCACACACACACACACACACACACACATATATATATATATATATATATTATATATATATATATATTATATATATATATATATATTATATATATATATATATTTACTCATCTTCATCCAACACTCCCATATCTATATATACTTACATGTAGCTGCAAATACACGCATACGATAATAATGTATACACGCCAAATGCATCCATTCGTTGCGAATATAGCAACCGAATGCTGTTGCGTTTGTTTCGCTTGAACGACACGCACACAAACACACGTTCAACAAACACACGTGCACTCGATCGACCCACTCATATACCCAAACAATACATATATATATATATATATATATATATATATATATATATATATATATATATATAATATATATATATATATATATATATATATACATGCTAACACACACCACACACACATACACGTATACACAGTATATATACATACACATCGTCGCAGCCATACACACATGGTATACGCATACATACACACCGATTCACACACATACAACACACACACTGCACACACACAACACACACACATAATACACACACTCACGCACACACACAAAACACACACATAGTTCAAAACACTTAATATATATATGTATACGATATGCACTTATGCACGCATACAATGTATACATACATATACAACCGCACACACACACACACACCATATATATACATATATACGCGGCTGCTCACACACATATATACAAACATACAAGAACATACACACATATACACAAACACACACATCGTACGCACACACGGCACACACACACACACACGCCGCACGCACACACTGCACGCACACACACACCGCACAAACATCAACTGAAGAAATCATTCGACAACCCAAAACGAAATCGAACCAAACCGCGACAACAAACCAAAACGAAACGAAATAAAACAAAGTTCGGGACAATCGGTTACCGGCGAAATGAGTGGACGGCGAGACGACGACAACCGGCGACGGCTTACGGTGGTGAAACGATGGTGGAACGGTGGCAATATGGTGGTGTGGCGACGGGAGGTTCACGGCGGGGGGGGGGGGGGGGGGGCTAGTTTAGGGTTTACCAAATAATATATATATATATATAATATTTATTTTACACTTAGGACCCTTAACTTTAAATTAATTAATCCCTCAAGTTTAGTTAAATTACAATTTAAACCCCGGACTTAACTATAATAATAATAATATTATTATTATTAATATTAATAATATTTACGGTAATAATAATAACAATAAAATAGATTTTATTATTAGCGTTAATTAATATTAAGGTTGGCACGAAAGGGAGATATGACGAGTTTTGGTTCGAAAACGAATTAGTTACACAATAATAAATGCGCGAAAAAAATTAACGGATTTCGAGTCAATTGACAGACCTGTTGGTGACGGATGTCACAGTTACAAACTCAAAACCATGATGTAGAGTTGCAAAAAACATAGACCTTTCATCAACTTGTATAAGGTGGTGAGTCTTCGGAGTTGTAGCGAAAAGTTGGTCAGCTTTATGTAAAAATATAGCAGAGAATGTATTTTCTTCAAGGTCTTTAGAAGAAATCTATCTTCACTTTATTTGCATCGGAAGACTTTGTCTTTGAAGTTTCGGAAGACTTCACTTTTGGCTTCGGAATATATTGGTATTTGCTTTGGAATATTTCATAATTAGAATATCTTCTTGTGCAGAGTATGAAACTTTCGAAGCAACTTCTACTAAAAACCAAATGCATGCATGTAGGAAGCACCTAGGTTGTTTTGGGTGTATCAACCTTTCTAAAAGCCTTACACTTTCTTTGGTATATGTAAGTCAGCACCGAAAACTGCCTCTGATTATCATAAAACTCTAAACTGCATTTATAAAACGAACCCTCCTAAATTCTAAGTAATAAATGATTTCCGACTATAATACCACCCATGCTTTCCTTAATCTTGTTGGGATAATTTATTTGTTTTAAAAACTTTTGTAATATACATAGTTGTTTTCCTTCATTCAATTTTTTCGATAATTATATTTTATTTTTTAATTTATGACATAACGCAACGAGCTGATACTGACTTAAATCGAATTCCCAAACAATCATGCAAAAGGCGTACCGTCTCAACACACGAACATTTTCACTAGTTATATTATCAAAAGTTAAAACTTGTTTGTTGACATGTCATCTAGACATGTAGTGATTTAAATTTTAAAAAAAATATAAGCATGTAGAGTAGAACTGAAAGGATATAATAATTTTATTATATTTCTAATGATAAATTGATGATACACGTAAATTTTAATTTATTTGAAACTATACTTGTTTATATATTTAATATGTAAGCCGACCAAATGACCTGGATTGGAAAATCTTGTATTGGATGATACAATTGATCCAAAAAATTTTAGACCCCCATGAAAGAAATTGTTGGTCTATCATTAGTCGTTATGTATGTATGTGTTATGAATTAACCCTCATTATAATAGAACATATGCACAAGTATAAGCTTAGTGATTTGTCATGATACTCACACGTCATATGTTAAGGTATATTTCAAATGAGTTAAAACATTTTTTGTTTTTAGAGAAAAGTTATTGAGTTCAAACCAAAGATAACGTAAAACAATTAAAATAATTTAAAAGTTTTGTTGTTAAGAAAAAATATATAAGGGTCTTTTTCATGATATATGACTAGAAACCGACGCCCCTTTTATCATAATGTGTGACTATCAATACACAAGTGTTAGGTGTTGTTTGTTTTTTCTGCAGGAAAACGTCTGCAGTCTGCGGACCACATCTGCAGACATCTGCAGCAGAAGAGGTGAACCAAATGTCTGCAGTCTGTAAAAAAAACTGTTTGTTTTGTCTGCAGTCTGTAGCGATTGTAAGATATCAGTCTGTAGCGAGTAATGGTTTCTAACGGTGGATAGAGTATAAAAATACTTGGTTTAACCCGATCAAACTCTAACATTTACCTTGATTAATAGCCAACCAAGTCTTTTGCTCCTTACACAGCGGTAACCACTTTATGCTCCATTTTAAGAGTGAAAACTATAACATGATACGTTGGGAAAAAAAGGCATCCTAGGGTAATTTTGGGAATAGGTTCGTCGCCTCCAACAGACCTTTCAACAGCTTCTTGCAATTGCTGCTGAACCTGAGACAGCCGTGCTGACGTCTTCTTATTGCCGCCGGAATCTGGAACCGCGGCACATCGGACCAGAGAGTAGCTGATTGGCCGGAGAACGAAGCGAACCGGAGGCGGGACGGTCCAAAGGAAGGTGCGAAGAGAAGGTGGTGATGCCGATGGCCGGAATATTCCCCTGACGATAACTATACCGGTGGTTCTGATTGCCGCCATCGTGTGCTTGTGAACAAACCGAACTGATTTTCAAATCGCTAACTCAGTTGAGTCGGTTGTAGTGGACACGCGAGGTGGCGCGGTGGCGACGGAAGTGACGACCGGTGATGGTTGTGAATACATTGTTCCACCTCTTCTCCGTGCAGAGGTGAGGAAAACGTTTTTTAGTAAAACGTCTTCCAGAAAACAAACAATCTGCGAAGTAAAAATCTCTTCCCGCGTCTGCGAACGCGCAGATAAAAAAATAAGAAAAAAGTTTTTTCAAAACACAAACACCCCGTTACTGTATTTGTTTAAGATTACAATACTCTGCAAAAATAATATTTTCATACATTTCACTTATAGTTGGTAAAAGCTCAAATTTTTTAATGGTTGGATCATTATATGACTCATCATCTTTATCTAAAGTTTAATGGAGTTCAATATATAATATATAATTCTTTCGTTTTATAATATTCAAAATTAAATAAATACACATCACATGTGTTGATAACAACGGATGATGACATATCACACATCTCTGTAATTTTGTATGCTTAATTAAGCCACTTTCTTATGACACGTGGAGTGCAGAATAATAATATGCCTTGATTTTTTTCTCTATAATTAAATAGTTGGAAAACAGAAAAAATAAAATCAGCTGAGAGTTGCATTTTCGTAACAACTTTTATATTTTTATGGCAATATGTTATATGTGAAGAGTCCTCTAACATTTTTTAAGTAACATATTACCTGTCCTAATTATATTTTATAAATTAATTTGTTTGTTAATTTTTTTATTTAAAGCAAGAATGTTAAAAATTACAATTCATTGAATATTGAAATAATTTTGAATTCACAAACGTTCAAAGTTATCGACCAACCGCATATTTATCTTTTAAGAGTGGACATAATGGTGTGTCTAATGGGCGTCAAATTTGCTGATGTGAACTCAAATAGGACGTTAAAGCCATTATGACCTAATTAGGGGGGGGGTCAAGCTTATGTTTAGCCAATTCTTTTACGGATGTTAAAAAAGATTAATGAACTAAAATATTCTTATTTTTAATAATTTTTAACTAATTTTAAACCCATTACACTTGATCTAAAATATTTTAAATAAATTCATATTAACCTAGATGATATTTTAACTAAATAAACTACTACACAGTCTAATAACATAACTAATCAAAACCAATTCATTATAATATTTTAAAGCATTAGTAAAAGATTTGCTTTGAGCTATGGCCAAATTGAAGCATATTTACCTAGGGGTCTGCACGGTGCGGTTAATACAATTTTTGTAATCGAAACCGCAAGTTTGGTTAATACCATTTTTTTTAACCGCAACCGAAACTTCGGTTAATCACCGGTTATGTTTACTTTGTGGTTAATTTGGTTAATCAACCAATATATTTAACATATGCTTTTAAATCAAGATATTAACTAATAAATTATTGTTAGGCTAGTTTTAAACCAATTTTACAAGGGTGTGCACGATATGGTCCGTTTTTAAGGTCTTGCCAATCGAAACAGAAGTCGGGCTGTGCATACAACAATATGCGCGCGCATTTTGCATTGTTTTTGTTTGCATATGATGTTTTTTCAAAACATAAAGAAATCCACTATGTAAATATATTTTATAATGTAAATTAAAAGGGATAAATATATGACTTATAGTAAATCATAAGAAATATTATAAATTTATTATACATTAATGGCATTCGGTTCGGTGCGGTTAATGCGGTTAATTTGCACATCATAACCGAAATCGAACCGCAATGTGTGGTTAACTGGTTATGCCTTAATCGAACCGTTAGTTAATTGAACGGTTCAGTTTGATTATGGTTCAGTTAAATCGATTAACCCACATAGTTACCTCTATTTGCTTTTGAGCTAGCACACTTGGTAAAACCTTTGCCTTTTAAAAAGGATAAAGTTCAAATCCGGACAATTATGTAATATGAAGTGATTATTAGTAAGAGTAGAATATGTTTATTGGTCAAAAAAATAAGCATATTAGTGTGTGAGAGGGACAAAGGGTGAACACTGCTTCTCTCGACCAATGAGAGTATGCTAACTCTTACTAGAGACGGTCAAAAAAACCGGTTCGGCCAAAAAAACCGGAACCGGTTTGAGGCCCAAACCGGTTTCAAACCGGCCCCGAACTGCCGGTTCTTAAGCGGTTTCCCCTTTTCAATTTTCAAACCGGTTTCCAAACCGGTTTCCAAACCGGTTTCCAAACCGGTTTCCAAACCGGTTTCCAAACCGGTTACCGTTACCCAACGGCTATATAGCCGTTTGTACCCATTTTTTACCTTTTTTTATGTTTATTTACCATTATACCCCCACTAGGTTAGTATATATATGTATTGGATGTTTTGGTTGAATCACAACAACTTATAACACGCTCTACTCTCAACAATCTCAAAAACGCTCTAAAAAACGCCCTCCACAAATACTTTCGTTTTAAACGCTCTCACAAAAATCTCTGAAATGGCTTCAACAAGTGCTCAATCATCCGTTGGTTGTGAAGCGTCTTCAAGCAACGTGGTGATAGCAATCCTTCCTACGAATAGGAACCCCGAAGTATGGTGCAATTACGATTTATGTCAAATGGCTAGCGGTCCAAACAAGGCTCGGTGCAAGTTTTGTCATAAGTTATTCAAAAAAGATGCAAACACAACGTTGAAAAACCATATTGCAAATAAATATTGTAAAGCGTTAAAAGGTGAACCTTCTCAAGGTCAAACTTCGATGACAAACGAAGGAAATATTTGGGCTTACAACGTTGATGCGGTTCGGGAGCAAATAGCGCAATTTGTAATTCAAGAAAGCTTGTCATTCAAACATTTCGACAACGAACGTTTGACTCGACTCATTCAAGGAACTCTCCAACCACGTTACACCAATGTAAGTCGTGCTACTTTTCGAAGAGATTGTTTAAAAATATGGAAAAAAGCTAAAAATGAATTAATATCTTATTTTGAAAATTTACAAACCGGTGTTAACTTAACTAGTGATGTTTGGTCGACACCTCACGGTTCACCGGACTCGTACATTTGTGTCACCGCCCATTGGGTTGAACCCGATTTGTGGCAAATGATGAAACGTACGATTGCGTTTGAATTGTTTGATTATCCTCACACCAGCCAAAATATTTTTTGTCTTATTGATAAAGTTATTCAAACGTATAAATTAGAAAACAAAATATTTGCTATATCTTTTGATAATGCGTCAAAGATATTGGAGTGTGATTTTACTCAAAATTAATTTGTTATGACTAAGTTATGGTTAGTTGAAGTCAGATTATATTTTGCCAAAATTATAATAAGACACTTATGTGCACTTTTAATATTGTTAAAACATGAAACGGGTTAAAACAAATTTATTATGTTAATATATGATATATTAGACTTCATTTGAGTTATATACAATAATCCAAGACTTTGGCATAACCATCATTTATAGAAATAATCTTGTGGAATAACCGAATGCGGCGTCATAACCGTCCATATGCAAACGGGATTCTTTGTTTACGTTAGCGTGTTCTTAGCTTGATTTAGGAATGTTAGTGATTGTTATAAGGTTAGTGAAAGTTATAAGGTTAATGATCAAATGATAATGATTAAAATTAAAAGATATTTAGTAGAAGAAAGAATAAAGTTAAAAACATAAAGTCATGAGAACAATTGAAAGTTCAGATGATTGAAACAATATAGAAATGTATAATATAAAAGTAATATAAGATTACCTTAGTCTTATAAACTTTTTTAAATTACTTGTAAAAGAAAATTCTTGAATTTGATCAAAACCTAGGAATGAAAGAAAGTTTTGTTAGTGTGATTTTTAGAGAATGAGCAAATGAAAAATGAGGCCTAAACTTTGTTTTTATAGTTGATATTAGGAGAAGGTTATGAATGGTGTGAATAGTGAGTTACAAGTCTTTCAAAAGAGGGTTATGATTGGAATTTAAAATGAATATTAAATTCAATAATTTAAATAAATTAAAAATTGCAATTTAAACTCTAAATTTATTAAGACTCTAATTATAATTTAACTCCTTTTTATTAAATCTTTATAAACATTATAAATTTTACAAGAATTTGTAATTTGATTATTTATTTTAGTTGAATATTTTAAAATCTTATAGATATTAATAACCCTTTTAGCATTATAATTTTATTTATAAATTATAAAATTTAAGTTAAATTGATTAAATGACACATTTATTGTTTTTGAAACAGTAAGATAAATCAAATAACTAGATAACAAATTTTATTTTCAATTTAACCCAAATAGATTCGGGTTTAGATTTACCAAAATGGACAAATGTTACACAGATATTAAGCCACCACTAGGAATCCCGTGTTCATGTGTAGGAGATTTGGGTTCAACCCTCGACTCCGATTTTTTATATTTCGTTTGATTTCTTTTAGCTTTTTTCACTTCTTTTATAAATTTTAATTTAAACTATTAATATTCTTTTACATTTCTATGTTTTTCGTTAAGACAGATTTGCTTCCTTTAACCACGTTAATAGTTATCATACGGTTATGCGACAATACACGAGTCTTTATGCCACAACGTACGATACGTAATATTGTTTGAATATATTTTCTCTAGGTACTTATGTTTGTTAATGTCCATATTGTAACGTATGCAACAAAGTTGCAGGCATGATGCTACGTGGAGACATGTTCGTGGTTACTTTTATATATGTCTTACTTTCAATCTGTAAACTTTTACATGTTAACACTTTTTAAAAACTTTATAAAACATCACTTTATACCCTTTAAATTTTTAAAGTTTCGGGTTTACTCTTGTAAACATTTACTTAAAAGAATATTTTCTTACGTTAATATTTTTGTAATCATGCTAGTATAGATTCGAGTAAGTTTACGTTTGAACGTAATCGAAAACGACATAGGTATTGACGTGATATTAGTTTGGAAAATCACGTAGCCTATGCAACCACCGCAACGCGTAAAAAGCTAGTTCCACAAAATAGTGTGACTTTATTGCAACTGAATATATATATATTATATATATATATATATATATATATATATGTGTGTATGTATATATATGTGTGTGTATATATATATATGTATATATATATAATAACTTAAAAAACAATTTTTACTTGATAACAATTCGCTGAATTCTCACAACTTGATGGATGGTTCTAGACAAATCTTGCAATCACAAGAATGAGAGTTTTTTACTTCGATAAAAAAACTGTAAAAACCAAACTAAACTCTCATATTAAAGACAATATTTTTGATTGTATTATTCTTACTTTTATTGCTAGACTTTAATCTATAGAACATAAATCATTTTAACGATAAATTTATGATGATATTTTAAAAATATAAGTTGAAAAATCCCGTTAAAACTCACTACCTTAACTTTAAACATATTTGTTTAAAATAAAACTTAAATCTAAAACCTTTATATTTTAAATCATTTTATGTACGTTATCTTAACGTCCGAGCTAATAATTCGTTAATTAGAATAAAACATATTCCATTTATCGCTAGCACACACAAATAAACATATAACGACTAAACAAATAAAAAAAGGTACAAATACGTAAAAATAAGAAGGAAAAACATAACACGTAACACACCTTCTCAAACGATCCTCCATTCTCCAATCACTCTCACTATAAAATATAAATAAATCAGCATCACTTCCTCCAAAACCCCACTATCACACGTCTCCACTTCTTCCACTTCATCTCTACACACCTTCAATTCTCCAATGGCGAACGATCACCAATCTCCATTACTCCAACACTCACATTCATCCGACGAAGAATCAGCAGACCTCACACACAGAACCGGTACATTAATCTCAATTATCATCACACACATAAATGAATCTCCCGTTTTGTTGGAGTTTAATCGATTAATCGTGTGATAATCGTTCGATTACGAATTTACGATGTTGATTGTGGGTTACAGGGACGATATGGACGGCGATAGCGCATATAATCACCGGAGTCATGGGTGCGGGGGTGTTATCGCTTGGATGGAGCTTAGCGCAGCTCGGATGGTTGTTTGGGCCTCCGGCGATCGTTGTGTTTGCTTTGGTCACCGGAGTTTCGACCTCGATTCTGTCTGATTGTTACAGATCTCCGCACTCGGAGTATGGTCCTGATAGGAATACTTCGTTTCTTCAAGCTGTTAGTTATTATTTGGGTCAGTATTAAGCTAATCTTACGGTATTTGATTGGGTGATCTGATTAGATGTGAGGTTGTGGAGATTGTTTGTTAGGTTATCGGATTGTTGGTTTAGTGATTGGGGCGTAAAGTTATAGTGGAATCGTTATGGATTCGAATTGAATTTGGGGGCGACTTTAACACGCAGGGGAGAAGAATCAGAGGATATGTGCGGTGTTGTTGAATGAGAGTTTGTATGGGAATGATATTGCTTACACCATTGCTACTGCAACTAGTATGAGGTGAATCCAATTTACTGGATTTGTATTTATTTGTTAAAGCGTCAGAATTTATGCACATGAAGCAGATTTATATATGTTTTGTTGTCATTAGATGTTGTTTGGTAGTGGGAAATTTTTTTATAATTATTGGATTTTTTGGTGTTGATTAGGTTTATTTACGAGCTTGTGATATTGATGCAGGGCGATACTGAAATCAAATTGTTACCATGATCAAGGGCACGATTCGGCTTGTACATATCCAGACAGCGTATATATGCTGCTATTGGACTTGTGCAAATCGTCATGTCTCAGATACCAAATTTTCATAACATGGCATGGTTGTCTGTTGTTGCTGCCATCATGTCGTTTGCTTACTCTATAATTGGTTTGGCGCTTGGTCTTGCAAAAGTTATCGGTACATCTTCTCTTAATCTTTTTTGCTTTTAATAATCCTAATAACATTGGTTGTTAATGCAAATCAACATAGGTGCAGGATCAGTGGGATGTAATGATACATTCTTGCATAACATAAACCTTAAATCTGAGTTGGAAGATGAATAAAATAAGTGCAGTATCAGAGTGATGTTGGCGAGTTAGATAAGGAACCATTAGTCTCATTTTGATTGCCATGGAGGATCCACAAACAGTCAAACACAGTCTTCTTTTTGATATCACACAGATGGATTGTTAATTAAAGTATTCTTGTTTAATGATCTTATGACAACAAACAAAACATGATAATGGAAAGTTCACAGTAAATAATCAAATTTGGTTAGTTATAAGATGTAGCATACTAGCATCGTTCATGAGGATTCCACACGGGCTATTTGATATTAATAATAACTTTCGGGTCATAAACGTAACACTAGCACACCCACGTTTAGATTTATATGCAAACTGCCAAGTAGTCAATGGCGTATCACAGGCAGAAGTCCATCTTGGAAGGCTACCTGGCTGGTCCAAGTTGTTGAGCCTTATAGGGCTAACCTACAGGTCCTGAATTTGAATCCTACATTTGGAAAACGGGTTCATGTCAAAACGTGTAATTCTATGTGTAGGTCAAACAAATCTGTTCGGAATTTCGGATTGGGCTGACCCACCAACATTTTTTTAAACTTGTGATTAGTTAATGTATAATAATTTAAAAATTCTTATCATTTGTGTAATATATGATGGTAATACTGTGTAATTGTATGTGCGCTAAAGAAGTCTTATCGGGTTGGGCTGACTCACAAACACTTCTGTTAACATTGTAGATAATTAATATATCTACAATGATGTAGGACACACTAAGACTTCAAATATATGACCTGTTCAACACATCAGTCTTTTCTTTTACCTGTTTGATCTGTTAACAAACATGTAAATTGGTTAAAATTAGTATTTGCTACCATGTAATTTTATCGGGTGTTTATAAAAACTATGTTGGAATTTCAGTAAATGGGGAGATTATGGGGAGCATTGGAGGAGCCCCAGCAGCTTCAGCAACTGATAAACTATGGCTAGTTTTTCAGGGTCTTGGAGACATAGCTTTTGCTTATCCATACTCAATTATCCTCTTAGAAATTCAGGTGCTTTTCTAAAATGTAATCACTCAGTTGCATATTTTCCATCAAATAACTAATCTTGATAGCATTCTTAATTAAGGACACATTGAAACCACCACGCGAGACCAAAACCATGAAGAAAGCTTCAAGGTCTGCTATACTTATCACCACCTTATTTTATTTGTGTTGTGGGAGCTTTGGGTATGCAGCCTTTGGCAACGACACACCTGGAAATCTCTTGACTGGGTTTGGGTTTTATGAACCCTATTGGCTCGTTGACTTAGCCAATGCCTGTGTAATTCTTCATCTTGTTGGCGGATATCAGGTGCTACATGTTTTAAATTTGGGTAGAGGTGGCATCATGAACGGGTTGGGTTACGGGTCAAAAAACTTAATTTGAGTGTGGGTCAAAAAACTTTGGTCGGGTTGGGCTGGCTCACAAATATACTTTGCATCCCCTTTTCCTCATTTATAAATTTTGTGCAATATATACAAAAGCAATCTAATCTTTTTTACTAAGCTGATTAATAAGATTTTTATGCACTTGAATACACTTCTTCGCATGACTTTTAATCTGTTCGGCCCATCTCTTAATTCAATCCTTTAGCCTGAGTGCCTGACCAATTTGACACATTCTATAAACAAACATGACTCAAATTGATCCATTTACCAGTATATTGGTCGAATACGCCACCTCTAGCTTTGGGTCAAAACAAAAGCTTCCACTAACTTTTCATATTGTTCTTTATGGATTTTTATACAGGTGTTTAGCCAACCCGTATTTGCACTTGTGGAAACATGGTTTTCTGACAGATACCCGGACAGTCATTTTGTAAACAGGTTTTACCAACTAAAGCTGCCATCCCTAACAACATTTCAACTAAATCCTCTCAGGCTATGTTTCAGAACAATATACGTCGTGTCCACAACTGGAATAGCAATGCTGTTTCCATATTTTAATCAAGTATTGGGAGTGTTAGGAGCCTTAAACTTCTGGCCGTTAGTCGTACACTTCCCGGTGGAGATGTACTTTGTGCAAAGAAAGATCCTACCCTGGTCAAGAACATGGGTCGCATTAAAAACTTTCAGCTTTGCTTGCTTTCTCGTATCAGCTGTTGGATTCATCGGATCACTAGAAGGACTCATAACAGCAAAGCTAAGCTAAATACATGTTCAATATTCTTCATATGTAATATATCATCACTTGTAGCATTCAACTTCATCGGCATTCTATTGATATTCTTGGCTTATCATACATTCTGTAGCTGCAATAAATGTATCCCAAAACTCTACCATGTTAAGTCAATATTAGAATCCACTTTTAACAGGGCATTCTGCCTACTATCATATGTTTGTACTAGCTAATTCCATTTTCAATAAATAATCGAAGTAAACATGTTCATATTTGATGTTTACAGTTTGGTTTTAAAAAGCGCTTAGGTGCAAGGCGACTCTTGAGGCAAGGGTGTATGTTTTTTATGACACAAGTGCAGGAAAAAATGATGTGTTTTTTTGTTTCAAAATGCTATGCATGTTGCTAAAAAGGTTATACATATAGGTAAATTATATATTAAAACATGTATAATCCATATTTATAGCTATGCTTTGAGTGAGTATGCTAAAAAACCATAAGATATAATAAAAAACCTACACAAATACTTAGCGCTTCGCATATGATAAAACTGCCGTTTTTACGTTTTGCGCTTTAGGTTTAAACCTTGTAGTCTCGATGCGCTCACCGTTTTTTAAAACCAAGGTTTACACAAATATTGAAAAAACATATATGTTTGCCAACCTTTTCTCCAGAAATCAGCAAAAAGAAGACATAGAGGCCTTGAGGGGTATTTAGATTCATTTTAGATATCCCACATCGGCTCATAGATGAAACAAAAGAAAAGAGGGGGCAGTATAAAAGGTGAGAGAGGCCATAGGATTACTCACTTACCTGGACGGGGTCAATGGATGATCAAGAAGGTCCATGGCCTAGGTTGGTGACCTCCATTGCACTTAGGAGGGGTGCCCGCCTAAGGTCGGCCCAAGTGGTCGAGCCTACGTCATAATTTGTGGCAGCGGGGGCCTGCGTTCGCGCGGCCCCTACCAATCTTAAAGTTAAATTCTATCATCAACTTTGGATGACGAATGGCTAGTATTCTTTGTTTTAGTAGCACCATCAGTTCATTAGCTTAGGTTTAATGGATATTGTCGAACTTGATTCACTGTTGCTGCTGCCTACTACAGATGAACCAAAAGGTTTGTTTGCTTAACTTTTAAGGGTTTTTAGTTGTTCGTCCTTTACTAATCAATCGTGATTTTTTTCTTTTACGTTTCGATGGGGGTGTTTCTTTTTGGTAGTTTGCATCTTTGTCGGCTATTGAAAAAGAAACCCAATAGAAGAATCTGCTACAAGTGAAATTTGATGATTGATGATTATTCATTATGTGTTGGTTTTGCTAGTTTGCATCTTTGTCTGTTATTTTAACAAGATTCAGTTGGAAAATGAAAAATGTTCAGTTGTCCTAATTTGTGTAGATGACGCTCACAAAGTGTTTGCGAAAATGCAAATGTGATGAATCTACAGTATCTGGAGCGTGACGATTGATTAGATTACTGAATTATTTTTTGTGTGTTAGTTCACTTGGTTTATGTTGTTGATGAAGGGAATGTATGGACGGCTCTTGCCCATATAATAACAGCAGTTATAGGATCCGGGGTTCTATCGTTATCTTGGAGTGTTGCACAACTTGGATGGATTGCTGGTCCGATTTCGCTCATCTTATTCGCGCTTGTCACCTATCTTAACGCATCCCTTCTCATTAATTTCCATCGTTACACTGATCATCGCGATGGTGTCATTGTTATCAACTGTTCCTACTTGGAAGCTGTACAGAACATTTTAGGTGAAAGAGAACTGGTATTGTTTGAATTTGTAGGTGTATTTATTTGTTTTTAATTATCTTTTATAATGTTACAGGGGATTCGAGTGCATTGGTTTGTGCATTTTTGGTGTACTTCAATTTATTCAAGTTGGGAGTTGTTTATACAATTACATCTGCTATCAGCATTAGGTATGCTTCTTTTTGTTAACTTTGAACAATGATTTTTGGTCCAATTACTCATTGTTTGATGTTTCTATTGGCGGTAGAGCAATTGAGCAGTCGAATTGCTACCATGAACAAGGGCACCAAGCAGCTTGTGAATATGGGATAGAATTTTATATGCTTCTGTTTGGAGTCATTCATATTGTAGCTTCTCAAATACCCAATTTCCGTAGTACAAAATGGCTCTCAGTTACTGCTGCAGTTATGTCCTTCGCGTACTCTTTTATTGGATCAGGACTTGGGATAGCTCAAGCAATAGGTAAGGCTCCCATCTTCAAATATGCGAGTCAAATGCGTAAGGTTGAGTTGGGCCAACTCACCAACACATTTTAGTCCATCTTTTAGAAAAAACTAAACAGTAAAGTATAATTTTTTATTACAAGACCATATTATTAGAACAATAATACAAGTTTTATGAAATTTTTTGTAATACTCGAGTACATGTTTTGCCACTTTTTTGACCTGTTTAACCCGTTCTACTTTTATCAATTGCAGTAGTAACTTATGTGTTTAAATGAGACTGCAGGAAATGGGAAGATTAAAGGTAGCATAGGAGGAGTTCCTACTGATAAACCGATTCAGAAAGTTTGGTTGGTTGCTCAAGCTATTGGAGACATTGCATTTGCGTACCCCTTTCCCTTAATTTTTTTAGAAACACAGGTGATGACGATTATGTGTATACAATAAGAAACATATCGATATTAGTTTTGAAATTTAACCGTGCGATATTGTAATTTTTTAATGATGAAGAGTACTCTGAAATCATCTCCATCTGTAGAAGTCACCATGAAGAAAGCATCAAGAATTGCAGTTTTTACCACTACTGTGTTTTACCTGTGCTGTGGTGGATTTGGCTATGCAGCCTTTGGGAACGCTACTCCTGGGAATATCTTGACTGGGTTTGGATTTTATGAACCGTATATCCTCATCGATTTTGCTAATGCATGTGTTTTTCTGCATTTAGTTGGTGGATATCAGGTAAAACCTTCTACTTCACGAACCAATAATCTAAAAGTGTAACTTGTAGAGGTTGCAATATGGGCGGGTCACCCCATTTCAGCAATGGGTCAAATGGGTATTTGGTACATGTCAAAACGTGTTGGGCTTTAACTTCTTTCGAAATGATACAGTGTTACTTGGAATTATACTATTCCAATAGTAATCTGTAAAATTGATTTCATTTTGACATGCGCCTATCATTTGAACCGTTTCTTTGAAGCTAATATTTATCTTCAAATTTTCTCCATTTGATGATAAAACAAAACATGCTCAGGTAGAGTTGTAATTGATACCTTGTGTCATGAAAGTGTTGTACCCCATTTTATGAAATTTAGTATTGCTTTACCATATTGTTATCAGATATTCAGTCAGACGTTATACGCACTCGTGGAAAGATCGTATGCTGAAAGGTGCCCAGAAAGTGAATTTATAAAAGATTTTCACATTTGCGGTATTAGGATGAACTCCCTGCGGTTATGTTTTAGAACATCTTATGTTGTTTTAACAACATCCATAGGGTTGATATTCCCCTACTTCAATGAAGTTGTGGCATTTGCTGGTTCAGTCACCTTCTGGCCCTTGGTCATATACTACCCTGTAGAGATGTACATTGTGCATAGAAAGGTTGTACCTTGGACTGTTACGTGGGTTCTTCTTCGTATCTTCACCATTCTTTGCTTGTTTGTAGCCATATTTGCATTGGTTGGTTCTGTTCAAGGAATTATTGCCAAAAGATTTGGCTAGCATATTAAACTATGGTGCTCAACACACTCAAGTAAATGCTGTAACTATTATTCCCATTTGCATATAAATTTTGCAATATTGTGTATCATTAATAAACCATAGCACTGTTACAGTTTATTTTTTTTCGCTGACCTGTCACTGCAGTTACTGTTATAAGCAATTCGGAATTTCCCTACGAATCGTCACATCGTTACCTTGATGTTATTAATTGCATTATCTGAGTCGTCGTTTCAATCAGGTGACTTAAGCCATTTCATCGTTTTTAGCTTTGTTGATGTCAACTCAAGAGTACTTGAAGTACTCTGATGCTGAAAAGCTTGATGGGTGTATCATACCTTTAATCAAGCAGGTAACACAACTACTGATTAATAATCAAAATCAAGTGGTTGATGTGGGTGTATCATACACTTAATCATACATTTACCTCCATTACTTCCACAACACATCATCTTTAATATGGGAACTACAAAAGCTAATGCGCGATGTGCATGACAAAAACTATCTTCTCACGTTGCATTCGACTATATAGCGACACAATTGTGTGGTTCACGTTCCCTCCATTACCTACGGTTGTCCTGAACAATGATTAGCAGAGTTACCTTCTCCCATCACCTTTGGATATCTTGGAGCATGAGTAGTTGAATCACCTTTACTTCGCGACATCCTCTCTAAATGAAGAGGTCATTTGCAAAAGTACACCATCTTTTGATTGAGTTGCACTCTCTTGACAAACACTCCTTTACTTCAAAGATGCATCTAAGCATTACGATTACTATCAACATTGGTGGACGTACCTTATCCCCAAGGCCTTAGTTCGAATTATGTGGCACTACCAACCAGATGCTTAGTTATTACATGCTTCAACATATGACATACATACCAGATCAATAAAATCATAGGTAAACTTATCTTTTTTTGGACATGGCAATGGTAATAAACACGCAAGTGCTTTAATTATTAGCTGTTACCAATGGTCGTAATGCTATCATATGTCACATACACCATATTAACATAGCCCGAATCATCAAGGCGTGATCATAACACCGAAAAGACTGTGCTTGGACGTTCTCTAGTTTACAAGACCAAGGTCCTTGAAAGACGAAGACCGATTAGGAAGCAACTCATCCCAACTCTCAAATACTATTTAACAATTATGTTTGAGCGCTGCCTCTCGACTAGTACTCACAAGTCACAACACGGCATCTACCCATCTGCTTCTACTCGGCCTCGTTTTTTACGGGTGATAATAAATAAAAGTTAAATGGCTCACTGCAATTGTTAAAAGAAGAAACATGCTATGATTACAACCATAGGGAATCTCAATTCTTTGTTAAATAGAAACCTGGAGAGACCATTTGTGAACTAAACAGTGAACTGGAGGGTGTGTTCTCCTTGATAGACATCAGGATTGTAAAAAGTAAAGAGGAGGCAAAGTCTAAATTTAGACCATTGTAGAGTTCCCACATCGAATGATAGGTGAAACAGTGGTGCAGAGTAGGTGCTATAAAAGGTAAGAGAAGGCATGTTGTTAATCACTTACCTGGACGGGGTCAATGGGCGATCAAGAAGGTCCATGGCCTAGGTTGGTGACCTCCATTGCACTTAGGAGGGGTGCCCGCTTAAGGTCGGCCCAAGTGGTCGAGCCTACGTCATAATTTGTGGCAGTGGGGGCCTGCGTTCGCGCGGCCCCTATCAATTCAATAGTCAATCTTTTGGTTTTGCTGTAATGTTTACTCGTGTTTTTTAAATCAATTGGTGATATATTATGCAGTTTTTGTATAGTTTCTTTGTTGCTAGGAGAGCGATTCTGAACAAACTGAGTCAAATGGGTTTGATATGAGGGATGGAATTAACGGCAACCCTTTCGGCCGACCAGCCAGGAGGCGTCGTCCACCACCTCCCATGTCCGACCCATTGCGATCCCTAGGGATTCGCGTGGAAATTCCAGATTTTGAAGGCGGTGTTCAATCAGACGAGTTTATTGATTGGTTGCACACTGTCGAACGGGTCTTTGGTCTCAAGGATGTCCCTGATCACCTGAAGGTAAAATTCGTTGCTATTAAATTAAAGAAGCACGCGTCATTATGGTGGGAACACTTAAAAAAGAAACGCGTCCAGGAAGGTAAACATAAAATCGATTCATGGGATAAGATGAAGCGTTTATTGAAAAAAAAATTCTTACCCGTTAATCATAGGCAATATGCTTTTTTTAGGATATCATGGGTTAAAACAAGGGACTTTAAATGTGTCTGACTTTATTTTGGAGTTTGAACGATTAAGGATGCGGTGTGGTGCAGACGAAGATGAAGAACAAGTTATTGCCAGATTTTTGGGTTCATTACGCACCGAGATTTCGGATGTCGTGCAGTTACACCCCTATTATACTTTTGATGACGTGTGCAGGCTAGCTCATAAAGTGGAAAAACAAGCTGCTGTGAGGGGACGGTATTCGAACCTTCGGCCTAATCAAAGCCGGGGATCGACTTCCGCGTCCGCTTCAACTCCAACCTCTATGGCCCAACCGAAAACTGTTGTTCCAGCAGCTAAACCGCTGGCGTCAAACCCGCTTGCGGGGGCGATACGGTGATTTAAATGCCAAGGGTTGGGTCACCTACAACGAAATTGTCCAAACACGCAAATTGTTGCACTAGTTGATGATTCGGTACCCACGTTTGATGATGATCATGATGCGGACAAAGAATTCACGGATGCTACAATTCTTTACCCAGATTGGGGTGAAGCCTTAATATCTCAACGCGTTCTCAGCGCGTCTCTTGCGTTGGATGTGGATGACACTATGTGGCTACGTAATAATATTTTTCGAACCAAGTGCACGATAAAAGGTAAAATTTGTGATATTGTTGTTGACGGGGGGAGTTGTGATAATATGATAGCCACTACAGCTGTGGATAAATTGGGGTTAACAGTTCAAAACCATCCAGAACCGTATCAACTATCTTGGCTAAAAAAAGGAAATTTAATTAAAGTAACACATCAGTGTTTAGTATCGTTTTCAATTGGCAACAAATACACGGACGAACTTTGGTGTGAGGTCATCCCCATGGATGCTTGTCATATTCTTTTGGGGCGACCTTGGTTGTATGACCGTCCCGTGAAGCATGATGGGTATCGTAATACATATAGTTTTCGGAAAGACGGGTTGAATATTACTTTGGCACCTTTTAACCCGAAAGATTCACAAACAGAAGCGTTAA
The DNA here is from genome assembly GCA_025506515.1 of Flaveria trinervia. Lineage (NCBI taxonomy): Eukaryota > Viridiplantae > Streptophyta > Magnoliopsida > Asterales > Asteraceae > Flaveria > Flaveria trinervia. The sequence continues at coordinate 116,261,430 of CM046444.1, read as the reverse complement.
TTCTTTCAAAAGCTGAATGTGTGGATTGCGCTCTAAAACCGGAACCCCCGTGGATTTTTGGACTTCTTATTGTTGAGGAAAATCCGCCGACACCACCTCCACCGGCGGCGGTAAGGCCTTTACTCACTGAGTTTCGCGATCTTTTTCCGGAGGAAATACCGGCTGGCTTACCACTGGAACGCGAAATCCAACATTGTATCGATTTTCACCCGGGCTCGAGTATACCGAATAAACCAGCTTATCGAATGAACCCGAAAGAGTCTGCTGAATTGAAACGACAGGTGACAGAGTTGTTAGAAAAAGGTTTTATATGTGAAAATAAAAGTCCGTGTGCCGTTCCCGCTTTACTTGTACCAAAACCAGGGGGAGCATATCGAATGTGTATTGATAGTCGAGCTGTGAATAAAATAACGGTGAAGTACCGATTTCCTATTCCACGTTTTGAAGACTTACTTGACCAATTGCACGGTTCTAGCATTTTCTCCAAGATTGATCTTCGTAGTGGATACCACCAAATTCGAATGCGGCAAGGGGATGAATGGAGAACCACTTTTAAGACACGAGATGGGTTATACGAGTGGATGGTTATGCCATTCGGGTTATCTAATGCTCCGAGTACGTTTATGCGTCTTATGAATCATGTTTTTCGGGGTCTTATTGGCGTTTGTGTCGTCGTTTATTTCAATGATATACTTGTTTTTAGTCAGACTTTGAAACAACACTTGCAAGACATACAAGTAGTTTTTACTATTTTACGGGATCAGCGTTTGTTTGCTAATGAAAAGAAGTGTCACTTCCTTACTCACGAGGTCGTCTTCTTGGGATATTTGGTGTCGGGTGACGGTATTCGAATGGATGAGAGCAAAATTTCGGCCATCACATCTTGGCCAACGCCAAAAACCTTACACGATGTCTGGAGTTTCCATGGTTTAGCTTCTTTTTACCGCCGTTTCATCCGAAATTTCAGTTCTATTGTGGCACCTATGACCGAGTTGTTGAAAAGTTCCAAGTTCGTCTGGATCGCTGCTGCACAAAAATCTTTTGACACCTTGAAGGCCCTTGTCGCGACGGCTCCTATTCTCGCCCTCCCGAATTTTGATGATGTGTTTCAAGTTGAGTGTGACGCGTCGGGTATTGGGATCGGTGGTGTTTTGAGTCAAAGCGGACGCCCAGTACCATATTTTAGTGAAAAATTGAATGAGGTGCATCGACGTTACAACACATATGATAAGGAGTTTTATGCTATTATTCGCAGTCTTGATTATTGGCGTCATTATTTACTTCCAAATGACTTTATCCTTTTTTCGGATCATCAAGCTTTGAAATACATCCAAGGACAAGTTAAATTGAGTCCACGACATGCCAAATGGGTCGAAACTTTACAAGAATATTCATTTACTATTCGTCACAAGGCAGGATCTTCTAATAATGTTGCTGATGCTTTGAGTCGCCGACCGACATTACTTACCACCTTTGAGCTTTCTGTTTCCGGCTTTAGTTCTTGGCAGCACCTATATGTCGATGATCCTGATTTTGGGGATGCTTGGTCCCGTACCGCCGGTTCGCCGTGGGGTTGCTTTACCCGTCGTCAAGATTTTTTATTTCGTGGTACCCGTTTATGTGTTCCACAATCCTCGTTTCGGGAAGCAATCATTTTGGAATGTCATAAAGGTGGTCTAGCTGGGCATTTGCACAGGTTCGGGAGCGATTTTTTTGGCCACGTTTAGAAGCTGATGTTGCTCGATTACTTCGTCTTTGCCACGTTTGTCACATTGCAAAGACCACTCACACAAACTAGGGGCTCTATACGCCCATGCCGGTTCCACGCAGTCCTTGGGAGGATGTTAGTTTGGACTTTGTTCTTGGTTTACCAAAGATTCAACGACAGAAGGACTCGATTATGGTCGTTGTTGATCGTTTTTCGAAGATGGCACATTTTGTTCCTTGTGCTATGACTTTTGATGCGTCCCAAGTTGCTCGATTGTATTTTTCAGAGATTGTTCGCTTACATGGGGTTCCTAAAACTATCACTTCTGATCGTGACATTAAGTTTGTTGGGCATTTTTGGTGTACACTATGGAAACGTTTGGGTTCAAAGTTGCAGTTTTCTAGTTCTCATCACCCCCAAACGGATGGACAAACTGAGGTAACGAATCGTAGTATGGGTAATTTACTTTGTAGTTTGGTTGGGGATAAGCCAAAGCAGTGGGACTTAGTTTTACCTCAGGCTGAGTTTGCTTATAATCGTTCGTGTCATAAATCCACTGGGAAGAGTCTGTTTTTTATTGTGTATGGGCGCAATCCTTTTACTCCTTTGGATTTAGCGCCTCCTACGGATATGTCTCACCTTAGTACCGATGGTGATGTTCGAGCTGTTCAAATTCAGGACCTCCATCAGCAAGTTCGCGTTCAGATTGCTAAACATAACTTGCAATATCAAGATGCTGCAAATAAACATAGGCGTTCAGTTATTTTTCAGCCAGAGGATTTGGTTTGGATTCATTTGCGTCGCGAGAGGTGTCCGCATGGTCGTTTCGGTAAATTGCGTCCTCAGGCGGATGGGCCTTTCCGTGTGCTCGAGCGTATTAATGACAATGCTTATAAGATTGTTTACCGGGTCACTACAAAGTTTCTGCAACGTTTAATGTGGCTGATTTGTCTTCCTATGAAGGTGATTTAGATGATGATGACTCGGGGACGAGTCCTTTTCATGCGGGGGAGGATGATGGCGAGGGGAATGATTCAAGTATGGCGGGTTTCGGGGCTTGCAAACCGATTCCAAACAAAAGTGGCTAAGAGGACTCGCGAGCTTGTTCGGGACCGGCCCAAGCTACCTCCACCTTGGCCGGCCCTAATCTATTTTAGTATAATATTTGTTTTAATTTTTATGTTTATCTAGTTGAGACTTGTTCCTCAAGTTTAGGATTTCTAATTAATCTCTTTCTCTTTTACGTTTGAAACTTGGTTGTTTATTTTGAGAATTAATAAAGTTTATCGTTTGGAGGATTCAAACGTGTTCTTGACATAGTTCAGGAAATTACTGTTGACATATATCAACACCGTGTGACCATCACGCTATCACAAGGTGTTTGTGAAAATGCCGTGGCTAACTGGGATGAATCTACAACATATGAAATTTGATGAGTGATTATACTAATTGATTTTTATGTGGTTACTTATGTATCTTGTTCGTAATAGCCTTGTTTACTAGTTTTCATCTTTGTTTGTTTTATTTGTAAATGACAAGGTATTTGTGAAAACCACGCCAACTAAAATTTTATAAATGATTAGATCAATGATTATTTCTTATGTGTTCATTCTCTTAGTTTACGTCGTTGATGTAGGAAATGTATGGTTAGCTCTTGGCGTCTTGTCCATATAATATCAGGGGTTCTATTATTGTCTTAGAGTGTTGCACAACTTGGATGGATTTGCTGCTTCAATTTCTCTCGTTTTATTGCTCATGTCATCCATCTCCAATTTCTCTCGTTTTATCAGCACTAGGTAACGACTTTCGTTTAGTCATTCATTATCTAATGTCTTTTTATTGACGGTAGAGCAATTGGCATGAGCAGTAAAGTGTTACCATGAAAAAGGGCACAAAGCGGCGTATTAATATGGGATAGAATTTTATATGCTCTGGCTTCCCAAACACCCATTTCCATAGTACAAAATGGCTCTTAGTTACTGCTGCAATTATGTCCTTCGCGTAATCTTTTATTGAATTGGTACTCGAGTTAGCCCAAGAAACATGTATTGACCCCCATCTCCAAAATTGCGAGTCAAAAGCGGATCAGTTGGGCCAACTCATCAACATATTTTGTTTCATTTTTCATAAAGTTATATAGCGGTAATGTATAATTGTCATTACAAAACCATATTAAAACAGCAATACATGTTTTTTGAAATGATTTTGCAAACACTTGTATACATGTTTTGAAACTGTTGGCCTATTTAACCCGTTCCACCGGTTTTAGTTTGAGTTTCCTAAATATGATACAGAATTACATGCAACTTTTCTTTTATCCTCCATTCAAACAGTTGTGAAGGATGATGCATTGTAGAGTAAATAGGTGTTTTTAATGGATGTTTTGCTAAGGTGACTTATTACTAGGCATGCTTGTAGGCATTTTTAAGAATCTGTAATGCTGATACTGCTATAAACATAATGCCACAATGTGATTACTACCATCTTAATAAAGCGAGATGATCAGTATTAGTGATACAAGTGATCATTAACTTGTTTCTATAGGCATAAAAGAGAAGTTTTTAGTCAATCAAATGCACGATTTGTTAAATATTCATTCAAACCCTATAGAACTTGTGTTAACTTTGTTTCATTACATGTTTATACCCTAGCAAATTTGTTGGTTTATAAGACTTTTATAAATACAAATATAAATATAAAACATAACCTGCTTAGTTTCTTGCAAGTTTGACTTTCCTCAACATAATACAGAACTGGGATTTGGAGGGGTAGCTATTGAGTCCCTTTTTATTTCGAAAATGGGTAAATATGAAAATTCATAATTTATAAAATTTATAAGCAAGGCTTAAAAATATACTAATTCAGTAATTTGTGTTCTTTTACTACATATAGCTTTTATTTTATCTACCATTCAACATTGTAATGCTTAATGTCTTAATTCATTGATTGACTGCATTCCATCTGAGCTTGAAGAGTGCCTAGTATCTTACGTAGATTCTCCACGTAAAATCTAGGTTCTTTGGGCGAAGGCAATGGACCCTCACTCCTGAACATCACTATAATAGAAGTCATAGTCGATCTATCTTGTGGGTGACGTTGAACGCACAACAAACCAACATGAATTGGTCATAGAACCCGAGACACATCGTGAGTAGTCCGTTAAGAGCAGCCCTAAAACAGAAAAATAAAATCTTTTTGGAAGCCAGTTTGACCCGTTATGATTGTAAACCTCATGAGCCCTTGTTTTTCCATCAATAAGACTCCTTAGATGAGTCAGATCCCATAATGCGATTCCAATGTAGTATCAAACAACAATATCCATCTATCTTCCCTCCCGGCAACACCCACCCGGTAGTAACAATCACGCGGATCACTAGCTTTAGATAAAGAGATAAAAGATTAAAAGAGATACATAATATGGAAAAAAAAATATATAAAAGAAATGCCTTTATAACTTTGCGTTTAGTTAGGTCTATAGAACAAATAAGAAAGCTGAAGAAAGACATTAATGAAATAAAAAGTAAGTTAAAAGGATCCCACATCGGATCATTGATGAAACAATATAGAAGAGGTGGTAGTTTAAAGAGTGAGAGAGGGTATCATTATACTCACTTACCTGGGCGGGGTCAATGGTGATCAAGAAGATCCATGGCCTAGGTTGGTGACCTCCATTGCACTTAGGAGGGGTGCCCACTTAAGGTCGGCCCAAGTGGTCGAGCCTACGTCATAATTTGTGGCAGTGGGGGCCTGCGTTCGCGCGGCCCCTACCAATCTTATAGTCAGAACTCTTTTGTGTTGCTTGATCAAAGATTTAGTTTGATGTAATTGAATTGGTTTGTTTGTTTTTAAGGTAACAGCTGTTTTTAGGGGTTTTGACTGTTTGTCATCAATTGATCATCATATCTATGTATTTGATACTTTGATGGTGTTTTTGAGTTTTTGGTTTGTGTTTTCTAGCAAATTTGCATCTTTGTTTTGCTATTCTTAACAAAACCCAGTTAGAACCTGGGAAAATGCCTTATGCAACTGGGATGAATCTACAATGTCTGGAGTTTGATGATTGATTAGAATGATGAATGATTATTTCTTGTATGTTACTTCACTAGGTTTATGTTGTTGATGAAATGAATGTATGTACAGCTCTTGACCATATAATAACAGCAGTTGTTATTTGCGCTTGTATTAATGATTTGTCATAATCTTACAGACTTAAAGGGGATTCGGTTGCATTGTTGGTGTACTTCAGTTTATTCAAATTGGGAGTTGTTTATACAATCACATCTGATATTAGCATTGGTATGCTTTAATTTTCAGTCTAGTTAGTCATTATTTAATGGTTTTTATTAGTAGTAGAAACCGATTCAGATTGTATGGTTGGTTGCTCTAGCTATTGGAGACATTGCATTTGCATACTCTTTTTTCTTACTTTTGTCCATATCATCAAGGTAAGAAACATATTGTATTTGTTTTGAAATCTAACAGTGCAATATTGTAATTATCGTAAATATGTATTGTGCCCTGATATCACCTTCATCTGCAGAAGTCACCATGAAAGAAAGCATCAAGAATTGCATTTTTTACCACTACTGTTTTTTTTACCTCGTGGGAATATCTTTACAATGTTTGGATTTTGATTTTTTTAACCATATTTCCTCATTGATTTTACTAATGAATGTGTATTTTTGCACTTAGTTGACGGATATCAGGTAAAACCTTTTACTTCATAATTGTTGAAACGGGTCAAATGGGTAATCTTGGTACATGTTGTATGGCTTAGGGCATATTGCGTTTAAGTCGCATCACTTTTGTCCTGAGTTAATAACTTGTCTACATATAATTCCCATGTTGCGACATAATTGTATTATTTTATAATCATCTAACTTTTTGTGTATAATGATTTTATTTCCATTTGTTCGCCCCATTTGATCCGTTTCCTTTTAAGCTAATATCTATCTTTATATTTTCTCCATTTGATGATAGAACATAACATACTCACGTAAATCAGTAGTAACTGACGTCTCATATCATAAAAGTGCGTCCTGCACGATGAAATTTAGTATCACTTTGCTGTTAGATATTCAGTCACACATTATACACACGTGTGGAAAGATCATATGCTTAAAGGTACTCGGAAAGTAAATTCATAAAAGATTTTTACATTTGGGAGGTCAAAATGAATCTTCTGAGGTTTGTTGTTTTATCAACATCCATATTCTAACCATGTTTAGACATACTTTGTGCGTAAAAAAGGTGCAGAAAACTGGATATTGGGCTATACAGGAGCGGTTTAGAAACTGGTTTTGATCGAGTCAACGCTAGTCAAATCCGGATTGGGCTGAACTAAATGGTATTAGCAACGTTTCCAATGGAAAAAAAAGGGATTGGACTAAAACCGTTTTGTTGTTCTTTTATCAATTAGGAATAAAATGATAAGGAGTTGATGATATTGGAGAATGACTTGAATATGTACAGAAAGAAAATATAGCTTCAACTAATTACCTAAGCAATTTTTGAGATTATGCAGCTGCTATTTGGTTTTTGATGGTTAATTTAGTTGCTTGATTATGTTGAGCTAATATGTTGGTTAGCTATAAATCTGGTGGTTAGTTGCTGCTTCACTAGCTGGGCTGCAAATTCTTCAAATGGTAATTTTTTGTTGCTGATCATATGCAGCTAATGCATATATAGTTGTAACGCGTTCCATACATTACAGACGAGAGTTAAAACTTAAAACTTAAAACCTAAAAACACGCTAGTCAATTATTGGTTAAATTGATTTGGGTAGTTTGGGTTGTGCCCCTAGTACCCTGATTACATTCACCGATCCACCTCGCATTACCTTTGCTGTCTCAAGTAAACTTTAATTCAATTGGTTTTCGTTTAATTTTGGTTTATTAACTCGAATCTATGTGTTAAGTAAAATGACCCATTCTTTATTGATAATTTGTTATTGCATATAATTTTCATTTTAGAGGTTTTCCTAGCAAAGTCTCTACACCTGAATATTTTGTTGTTCTTATGGGTTTATATCTGTGCAAATCAGTTGGTTGATGAAGAAAATCTTATGAAACTATTGATTATTTGTCTTAATTCGATTTTTTTTCTGCAAGTTAATTTTACATTTGTACCAGTATATTTGATAGTAAGTTGCAAATATACATATGGTCTACCTGCTGAGAGATTTCACATCCAACAAAGCCTACTTTAACCCGTACATACCCATGTTTGACAAAACCCGTTTTGACCCGAACAAAATGGGCATTTTTTAAAACTACCCGACCTAACCCTGCTCAACGAGTATTTTCTAAACAACCCGTCCTAAACCTGTTCAACCTGACCCACTCGTTTTTCCAAGTATACAAAATGATATGCAAGATGTCGCAGTTATCATTCCTTTAGGGGGTGTTTGTTTGAAAGAAATGGAATGAAATGAAATGGAATTGAATGAAATGAAATTGAGAAACTAGTCTAATTTTCAAGTAAATTATATTTGAGTGGGTAATGAAATGTAAAACCCAAGGGAAAATTTTACCTTAAATTCCCTTGGTTGTGAGATTTCAAATTTTCTCTTTAGGTGGAAGGATTTTGAAATCTCACAACCAAGAGAATTTGAGATGAAACATTCCTTTAGGTTTTACATTTTATTACCAACTCAAACATAATTAACTCGAAAATTATACTAGTTTCTCAATTCAATTCAATTCTATCCAACCAAACGCTCAGTTATAGTTAACTAAGAGGGTGCTTGCGGAATGAATAGAATTTGTAAGCTAAAGAGGGTCAAATGGATCATATGTATAAAATTTGCTAACTTAAAACGAGCCTAGATAAATAGCATTACCGACCATCACTATAAGTAGCCAATTGCTACTACAAAAACAAATATAGACATTAAACCCATTTTGATACTTTTTCTAAAACAATTAGTATTGGCGTGAGCCCATTTTGATTGGAATCTGTTTTGTTTTAACCCTTTTTTTTAAAAGACCCCTTCTTGTTTTGACAAGGTGACAAGTTACCTGCATAGACGAAGCTTTTATTGGGCCAAGGGGGCTCACACCTTTTTTTTTCGTCAGTAGTGTTACTTTTCAGTTTGGTGGTGTAAATTTTCGGTCCGATAGTGGAAATTTGTAATAAATATAAAGTTCGCTCTCACTTAAATATAAATTTGTAATAAATATAAATTTTCGCTCGGTAGTTTAGTTTCGCCCTCGCTTCCCCATGGTTTCCCCATGGTTCAAGTACTGGTTACCTGACTCTTCTAATTTGGTCCGCAAAAGCTCCTTTTCTATCACTATAGTGTGGTCCTAAATGGGGGTTCTTTATCTTTCATTAGAAATTATTCATTCTTAATCTTCTTGTGGCCTACCCATTTTCTATGTAAAAGTGTTTCCAGTTATGCTTCCATTTAAGCACATCGGTCCTATTGATGTTAAAATCTATCAATCTATTATTAATGTAACTATAAAGGGTTTGTAGTTTAACGGTATCATGTTGTGTATTTTTTCAATTGATAAAGTGTTCTTGTCCAACTATGAACATCGATTTAGATTCAAAAATACATTTATAAAGTGCGTGAGATAATTTTAAAATAAGAAATGAAATAAAACCATCATTTGCGCAAAACATGTAAACATGCGTAGTTTTATCGGTTGTCGATTTTAATGTATTATTGTTATTATATATGATCAAAAGAAGTGTACGATATAAAGATATTTTCATTAGAGGATGTGATTTTAGGTTATTTAAAAAATGTTTGATAATTGACCCATTCAATTCATGTTAGACCATGTGTAATGTGGCATTAAACCCATACATAACGCCATATAATGTCTCAATCACTATTACAGTGGGACGTTATATTTAAAATGACACTATTATTATAACGTCACAAATCATCAAATCCATAGCGATGAAGTGGCTTTATAGAAACATTAACCATTACTTATGTTTTTAGCAAAAAAATAATGATGATTTGACGTTAATACGAAAGAAAATACTTTGGTATTATTATTTTGAATTTACATATTCAATGATTGAAAATAAAATAAAAGTTAAAGTGGCTCACTTTCAAATAAGTGGATCCACATGTCCACATCTATTATTAGCGGGTATTCAACGCGATAAAAGTGTGCTAATCTATAATTAGAAAAAGTGAGATTATCTGTTCTTTTGTGTTAGACACTTTGACACGTAGAGTTGATTAAAAACATAAATTTTTTAAAAAAGCCACTCTAATAAAAAACAATAATGTCTTTATCTTTTCAAAGGGATATCATGAATAACCTACACATTAATTTATATACCTAAATTTCTAACATTATTTTCCTTTTTTCCTTTTATTATCAACTATCAAGACTTCTGAGGTATTACACCCAATAATCAAAATTATAATTCAATATTTTCTAACTCTTACTTAGTTTTAGATAGGATATTCCTAGTATTTATGTATTTTTGGTTTATTACTTTACAAGTAATGTGTTCTTTGGTATATTAAATGTGAATAATAAAATTTTTGAATCTTTATAGAAAAAGCACGCCTTGCACATAAGAAGTGCGTTTTTACTTTTTGCCTCGACTCCCCAAACCCTAACTATGACTACAGACGGGCCAAGGGGTCTCAATGAGGGTCATTTGCACCAATGATTCTTTTATGTTTTATAGTATACTTACCATCTAACTAGAACTGATCTCAAAATATCTTGAAATCGACTTTCATAAAATTTTGACACCGACCACCCAATAAAAATCAATTTAAGATTTTCAATATTATACAAATACAAAGCCTATTAAAAATCAACTAGCAGATATTATAAAAAAACTAGAAACTCAATACTATTTAAACATTTAAAGCTTATTACTCAATTAATCATTATAATCTAGTTACCAAAATACCCAATAACTATTAAAAAAAGTTAAATGTGTTACTCATTAACCGAACCATTAAACAATTTTACAAACACTTATTGTGAACCAATAACTATTATTCTATTATCATGTAATCCGATTTGAACCAAACAAAACAAAAAATTACAAACAACCAATCTAAAATAATTTCTAGTCTCCTTATTGGTTATGTCAATACTCAACTTCGTTTGACCCTATGAAAAAGATTCATGGGTTCACATTAGGGTTGTTAAAGAATATTCAAATCCAAAAAGATCTGAAAATCCAAAATTTGGATATCCGAAATTTTAGATTTGGATTCGGATAGTGAATACGGAGATTTTTGGATATCTGAAATATTTTTGCATAAATTTAAAATAATAAATATTAATTAGAAGTTTAAATATTTTCAGATATTTAAGATATTTTAATAAAAAAATCGGATATCCAGAAAAAAATCAATAAAAATCATCATTTTTTCATAAAATTTATTAAATAAACCAATTTTTTTGGGAATTCGGATATCCAAACGGATATTCGAATCCAAATATGAAATTTCGGATGTCCGAAATTTTGGATTCGAATTCAGGTAGTGAAATCTACTATCCGAAATTTTCAAATAATCAAATTTGAACACCCCTAGTCCACACTGTTGGCACCTCACGCTATTGACCATTTGACCTATTGTGAACTAAATGCTTAAGTAAAAAGCTAGAGACACCATATGTGAACTAAACTCTAAGTTGGAGGGGCTTAACAAAAACAAACCATGTTACAAGGAGATAAACAACACTCTTACAAAAGTATAAGGGGCGAAACCATAAATATAAACCAATCAAAAAATCCGACCGTTGTAAGCAAAAAAAGCCGTTACATCTCATGCGTTCATATTTCATAATCCTCACGATATCCAACAATTCAATCACTCAAATCTTTCGATCTTATACTCAACAACAATCAGATATCATCATAATCTAACATCAATTCTTAAATTCACCACTCAATTCGTATTTCTGTTCAATTTCATCTTGTTTCTTGAACTTTTTGGAAGCTTTTTGAACCCATCAATGGCGGAAACGAAAGATTCCGACCACCATCTGGTTGAAATTCCGGCCGCCGGAGACCACCAGAAGCCCACAACCACCGTCATCTCCGCCATACAACACCACCCATCAACCGAAATCTCCGAATCCCCCGGCCACCTGTTGCTTCTGAAGCTTTTACACAGAGAAGAACATCTCTCCGGCCGGAGGGTCGCCGGAAAAGAAACTCGCCGGGATACTCTCCGGCGAGAGGTATTCCAACTGTGTTTGTTCTTCTTCACGTTCCATGGTCTGTTCTTGACAATAATATCCACGTCAGCAAACCAATCCGATGTGGGTGTGTGTCAAAAATGGTGGGTACCCATGATGACATCTGTGTCTTTCTGTTTGGTGATGGTGGTTTTGGTGCAGATGAAGCTTTTTAGGTATTGGAATGTGTGTGAAGAGATTGTGAGGGAGAGGAGTGATTATCGCGGTTTAACGCGATGCGTTTGGGAGTTGAGATCGAAAGGGGTCGGGTTTGATTTGTCGAAAGGGCCCGGGGTTGGGAAGAGGGTCAAGAGTTCGAGCGTAGAGATCAAATGGAAACCACTGACTTGGTGTTCTAAGTATTTTGTGACTATATGTCTTGTTTTGGCTTCGGGTTTGGTTATTCCTCTTTGCAAATTCATGATTTGTGCTTGAGGGGACGATGAATTTGATCGAAAAAAGATTGTTTAATTGAAAAAATGTTGTTACCTAATTAGAATAGTTCTGAAATTTGATTACTATTTTACAAAGTTAATTTTTTATTTGTCACTATTTATGTTGTTTGTGTTTGGGTTTTATCAAATGAGACCGTATGATACATGAAAGTGGCCAAAACGGGCTTGAATTTGTCGCTATTGCTTTGAATCTGGTTTGGGTTTTGTCTTTGCAAATTCGAGATACATGCGTTAATGAAATATGAATTTGATTCGAAAAAAATAGTTTGATTAGATGAGAACAATAATATTTGTTACTATTTTTCTTGTTTCGGTTCGAGTTTAGTTTTTGCAAATTCGTGACATGTGCTTTAGTGGAATATGAATTTAATTTGGAAAAGGTTAAACAAATGAAAACGGTCCATAAAAAGGGCTAACATCGTTAAACATAGAACGTTGAATTGAACTTGAATATTGTTTGATTCAAATGCATGTATGTTCGACACATTAAAAAGATTATGATTTAATTAATAAAATGAGGTCAAGTACAAACGGGCATCTTTTACATGTTTGTTCGACACATTAAAAAATTACGATTGTCGCTCTACAAGATTGCTGATGTGATCCCTTTGAGGACCTCAAGTAAACTTCATCAAATTTATATTGATTTTCATGTTTTTTGTTTCATTACTTAAACTAGGTTAGTTTTTTATGTATTACACGAGTTGAATAAATAAATATTAAAAATTAGTAACGAAAAATCATTAATTATAATATGATATTTTAAAATATGATATGATTAAAATTATGTATAAGTAAGGACTATAAATACTAAAACAATGACATTATTTTCTTTGAACTTTTGTTTTAATTCTAAATCAAAACGTTTTAAAAAATATAAAATTCTAAAAATTTCTTATTATAACTTTAAATTTTAAAATTTTAGGTTCATAAAAAATTAATTTCTAAAAACACTAATTTTAAATATTTTGTATTTTCATAAAAGTTGGATATTTTAAAAAATTACTTATGTTATACAAAAGATAATTTCTTTAGAAAATTACATTTATAAAAAGAACTTTTTCTTAATTTAATAAAAAATATTTTAATCTTAAAAACAATTAAATAATATAGTTAGTAGTTAATGAAAGTATTTAATATGAGAGAAAAACAAAAAAAATTGAATTTAAAAGGTATAATATTTTAGAAAGTGGCAACTCAAAATTTTATTTTATTATAATAGATATATGAGGTTGATAAATAACAGATAGAGAAGACCCACTTACGTTCTATTCCTACAAGCATAATTGTTTTAAAAGAAATTAATATACCGTTACGACGTATTATTTATACCTAGTTTTTGATATAGATTCTATTTAAAACCAAACAATTAGAACATGTTTATTTCTAACTACGTTTCAATTTAAATTATTTAAAACCAACTCGTGACACGCATTGTGAGCAATTTCTAACTTCCTAAGTGATAAAGTTATGCTATAGAAGTTGAGCCCAAATATATGAGCACTTGTCACCTTCAACCCCTCGTTTTTAAACATTAAACCACAACATTTTCAACTTTAGTATTTGAATGACACATATAATCCGAAACAGTTGATTCGTAATCAAAAATTTAAATTTTTGTCACACAAATTATAATGCTTTTTTAAACAACTTTATATACGTTTACTTTTTGATGTCGACGTCATATGAAACGGGTATGTCACAACTCACAATTTCATTCTTTCACGTAAATTAAAGCCGATAATATATAACATGACTTTTGATAAGATATATACTAATAGTAGAAATGATAAACTAAAGAAAAAAAATAATATCCATAGCTATTTAATATCATTATACCAGTTTTTCAATCAATAAAATTTGCAACTTAATAATGTATTTCGGGTATGTTACTATCTGTTCTTGATTACTATTTGTTAGATAATATTAAAAGGCCTACGGTGATATTATAGTATAATGTATTATTATAGGGTGTTTTTGTAATTATTAATTTTACCTCGATTATTGTTTAGAGGAAAAAATGTATATAAAATGTATTATCACAAATCCTTGTTTGCATCGAGAACGTTAATATATGATATATGGAACTTCATATAAGAAAAGAAATATCAAAATGTTAAAAAAATAAGCACATCGCAATGATAAAACCAAATTTCACAATGATACAAATAAGCATGTACTATTTGGATTTTATATTTTTTTAAATTGAGTTACATAAATCCTACTATTATAATAAAACAACTTCTGTAGCATCCTCTAAAACATTATTCTTTCTTTACTCGTTTAATAAGTCACGTGAATCTTTAAACCTGTGGATCTTCATTCTTGGTTACGGTATGGATACTATAAACGTCTAATAACCCGATAACAAACACTAATGTTCACAATCAAGGCCGCTTTACACTTCTCCCATATCCCCACTATCGTCAACAATTTCAAAACCTAATTCACTCCATCCACATGAACGAAACCTCCATCGATCCTTTGAAGATTAAAGATCTGATATGTTGTCCAACGTTTGAATTATATAATTTTACGCCTTCTGATTTATATAATTGTTTTCTTCCATCTCTATCAACGAATTGAGCAACTGTTGTTTTCTTTAATTTTCATACAAGAATCAATTAACCATCTAAATCATCTTTGTTTCAACATACGTTTTGTTTATATGAATCTATTTTCTCCACTCCATTAAGATTTTTGTTTTTCTTTAAATCTTGTTAGTAGAATTGTATGCTTGAATAACTTATCATCTTAGGTATTATGTAAATTTTGTTTTCCTTTAAGTTTCTCTAACAACTTCTTACCTGTTATGGCTCAAGCTTTTGTAGATTGGAGTTTTTAGTAAATCTATTTTGAATAATATGGTTATTTGAAAGTTTGTGGTTTCGTAACAAGTGGATCGAAGCATGGATCATTTGATTTATAGTAATTACATATAACTTTACGGTCAGAAAACATATTTTTACTAAGAGTCTGTTTGACAATTTCTTAATGACTAAATGTTAAACCAATAAAATGTCTGAATCATTAAAATATTAGCTCGCGAAAGAAACAATCTGAACCATTAAATACTAAACTATTCAGACATCTAAATCATTATTAGGCTCTCCTAAATTGATGATGTGTTATGTTTTGTGTTGTTGTTTGAATATATTTTTTACAGTTTTTTTTTTCAAATAACAAGGATGCATAACACTGGTCAACTGGATTGAAAATTGATTGTGTGATATAGCGGATGTATGTTGTAGATGTTGTATTGGAAATCACAAGTTAACAAAATCTATTTTCAGTGATTTGGTTATCAATCTGTTGTAGTAAACATAATAAGTTTCTAATAGTAAGTTGTGCATTTCGGTCAACTTCCGATGATTTAGTTTACTTTCAAGATTCTTACTGTGTAATGGATCTATAGTAAGAATTTTTTGGTTATACGTTTTACAAACTTACTGCTTGCTATTTGTATTATATTATCCCCTGAAAATAGAATGTTAAATGTGTATACCTATATTTTTATGCATTATTTTGATTTGTACCTTGTATTATTATAAATACAAGGTCATGTATTATACTTTCGTTTTTCATTTATTACATTTAGATCACAGCAATATTTTTAATTTTGTATTATTATTATTTCTTTTATCTATATAATTTTACATTTGAAGATTCAAGATTGACTCCTAGATTTTCTTGTTTTAAGAAGACATGATCACATGAAGTCAAAATTTTATTTACAAATACCACTTAATCAACCTAAACTATTAAACAAATTATTTTTGTGAGCGAGACAAAAAAGAAATCATTGGAATATAAAGTCAAATTTAAAGTTTTAAACTAAAATGCTCATTTAGGTTAAAGTCTTAAACTACAGTGTCTAAACCGTATTTAACTCAATATTTTGTAGTGCATGATTTGATTTTTTTTCTCTAATAACTTTTATTAGTTAGATTATAGAAACTTTAATACGCAATTTTGTTTATATTTTGTTGAACATTACAATATAAATTTAACAAAAACGTAGTTGTTTTAGAAAAAGTAATCTTTGGTGAATGGTTTAACACATGCTTTAATCGATATTTCAGATGATGATGAAATTAATATCTACGTTGTAAGTTGAATTAATCAAGATTTTTTTCTTCATTGAGTAATGTTTAATATTTTATAATGTAAATAAATAATTATATATCATTACATTTAGGAACCAGATGAACAGTACTAAGTTTATATTATTGGTCCATTTAAACTATTGATAAATTACCATGATATTCTAATATGTAATTATATAATAATTAACAAAATAGAGGAATAATTTTTATTACATTTAGAACAAGTGCTTAACAAATCAAACTATAAGCCGATCGCCGATGTATTTATTGTTTTCCTCTGACATCTAGCATAAATTTAACTAAAAATAAAGTTGCATTCAAGAGAGTATCTTATTTAGTATCTTAAGAAATACGAGTGAAGATATTGTAATGAACTAACAGATTCTAATCGAACAACATAGGTATTTTTATTTTATTTTATTTTTCAGTTTCTATAGCGAGTGTTGGTACAATAGCAAACTGAATCGAAACCAACCGAGTTCCTATCATGTAGGGAGGCCAAATTGATTTCTTCTTAACAATGTTGCAAATGAAGTTGTATTCATAATAGGATTTTCCTTGTATTGTATGCTATAGCGAGATGCCGGAATCGTACCGGTGCCATGATGAATTGAACCACTTTTGATTAGAAAACATCGGTACCGAAATTGATAACATCTGCTAATTAGCTTTTATAATTTTCGATCAGTGTAAAACGTGTGTCGATATCCTTTTGGGCATATCACGATTTAGTTTTTGATTTTCTTTTCGGTTGCTATACCGAGTGTTGGTATTGTACAAATACTATAATAAACCAAACTAATATCGGCCAAAATCTCGCCGCAACGCACGATGGGATTTCACTAGTTATTTACAAATAACTTATATTAATATTTTACTTATACTATTCTTATATAATAATTAATTTTTATAATAAATTAATCTCACTCATCATTCACCACTCATTCATCGTATAATACCAGTTGAGTGAGTGATTTTTATTCTACCTGGTTAGAGTGTGAACAAGTCAAGTTTTTGCACCTAATTCTGCTTGTGGGCTACTCAAGCTCATATTATGACTCATTTAATAAAAGAGCTTGAGCACGAGCTTCATATATTAAACTCAAGATGCCTCACGAGCCTAAATGAGTCTTTTATATAATTATAATTTTTTTTAATCTATTAAATACATATTTATAAAAATAATTATTATATACACATATTATATATGATAAAATAATTAAGTTTTTTATGAAAGGTATATCTGAAAATATATACGAATTTAATTATTAAAATACATAAAAGCTAGTTTAATAATAAACGAGAAGAGTCCGAGCCGAGCTCGAGCTTGAAAAACTTATCACGAGCCAAGCTCGAACTTTTAAAAGAAAGTAACTTTACGAAATAGTAAATAAGGTTTTGAAAGTACTCCGGTTAGGTAAATCAAGTTTAAAAAATATTTCATTGAATTCACTTAGCTTTTATTTTTCTCATTAAATTAAAGCTTTAATATATTATGCGGATGTGAAGAGTTGACGTGGATCATGTTTTTCAAATTTTTCAGTATAATTACATATATTGAAAATCACAACCACCACATCTTCTTTTTTATTTATTTCTTGACTCAAAATAATCAGATAATAACTTTATTTGATGGTTTAGTGATCTAGTTAGAGCGAAATACGTATTATTGATCTAATTGAAATACTTTGGAAAGTTGGTTACTATTCTGTAACATTTTTCATAAAAATAAAGCTCGAAATGAGTCATGCTTAAGGTCGAGTTATCTTAAGTTAAAACCATCCAAACTCAAGCCTACACGAGCTTAGACTCGGCTCGACGTACTCGATTTGTTTACAATCATAGGTGACTAACCTTTCACTTTTCACTAAGTATAAGGGCACTAGGTATGTTTACGAAGTAGTGAGCCAAAAAGGACTTTGATGTAGCTGGCATCTCACCTCACTCGGCTCACTCACTACTTACTCTGTAAGTAGGGGTGTTCAAAAATATCCGAATCCGAAATATTCGAAAATTCAAAATTCGGATATCCAAATCCGAAATTTCAGGTTCGGATTCGGATAGTGATTTTGAGAATTTTCAGATATTTCGGATATCCGAAATATCGAATATATTTTTATAAAATTTTAAAAATATTAAATATTAACTAAATATTTTAGATATTTTCAGATATTTCGAATATTTTAATAAATACTTTGGATATATGAAATATTTCAATAAAATTTATTATATTTTTATAAAATTTATCAAATAGTACAACTTTTTTTTAAAATTTGGATATCTGAAATTTCGGATTCGGATTCGGATAGTGAAATCCACTATCAGAAATTTTCGGATATTCGAAAATGAACACCCCTATCTGTAAGGGTATGGTTAGTGAGTCAGTTATGGGTGTTCATCGGATCGGATTATTCGGATAGGGTTATTCGGATTTGAAAATTTTAGTACCCTATTGTAACGCCCGAAAATTTTCTTTGACGCCGACGAAAGAAGAAATAGAAATAAAGTCCAAAGTCGAGGGACCAAACTCGCCAACGAGAAGAAACTTGGATGAGTGGGAGTATAAAAGGGGACGGCAACCCACACCCTCCCCATTCTTGCAAAATCAGCCAAAGAGATGGAGAAGAGAAGGAGAAAAGAGGAGAAAAGATTGGTTCAGGTTGATTCAAGCGTGGAAATCGAAGTGTAGCGGGTCAAATCGAAGCTCTACTCGACGGGATCATTTATGTGAGTTCTAGAACCCCTCTTTTACATGTTTTTGAATGATTTTGGGGCTGGAACACATCTGAAAACCCTTTTTCGAGTTTTTGGGTGTAAACCCGTTTTTATGTGTATGTGTATGTGAATGATTCGTTTGGGGCTGGATTTCGGGCTTGGTTGTGCTTGAATGATGTTGTGGTATGCTTCCCTAAGGTTTAGAATGGTTGATTTGAGCTTAGAAGAGATTTGGAAGAGTTTGGAGGTCGAACATGGCAGTTGTAGTTCGGGATGAACTGCATTCTGCGCATAGCTAGGGCTATGCGACTGAATGGCGTGCGATTGGGGGCCATACGCATGAAAGAGGTACGATTGAGGTTCATTCGTGCGACTGAGAGCCATACGCCTGAGAGTCATGCGACTGAAGGAAATGCGGATGAAGGTCATGCGACTGAGGGAAATGCGGATGAAGGTCGTGCGACTGGAGTCCATACGCCTGTGAGTCGTGCGATTGGGGTTCATTCGCACGAAAGGTGTGCGACTGTGGGCCATTCGCATGAAGGTCATGCGACTGAGGTCCATACGTCAGGATGTCATGAGACTGAGGTTCATTCGCATAGGAAGTGTGCGATTGGAGACTAAGCGACTGGAGGTCCATCCGCATGAGTGTTCTCATATGCATGGAAGACTATGTGATCGAATAGGGTCCATACGCTCGAATGACCTTAGTGTATTGTTCGACTTTCGGGAAAGTGCGGACGTAGACTCGGACATTTGGGGTTGTTGATAATGTGATGGGTATGGATGACTTAAGATGATGTATAATGATGAGCTAATGATGATGAAGCGATGCATGATGATGTGCGATGCCGTATGGTTGTATGATGTGATGCGCGTGATTCGTGTGATGTTTGATGTTGTGTGATTGTGCATGTTGTATGTTGTGCGTGATGTATGTTATGGGTGTGCGATGTTGCCTTGTGTGATTGATGTGTATGTTGTATGTTCCTTATTATTATGTATGATTGTCTTCCCGTGGCTTTGCGTTGAACGTAATGAATGTAATGAAAGTATTATATAACGTAAAGTGGAAGATAATGAAAAGAGGAATGTAATGAATGAATGCAAGCATGAACGAATGAATGAGAGTAAGGATGGCTTGCGAAAGAAAGAAAGGAGGTTCACGACTCATTGAGAGTTGTTAGCTCAACTGTGTGTGTATCATAGCGTGCGATCTTGGCTTACTCATAAGGGGACATAGACACAGTGGGAGTTTAGTTTTAGTAACTGCTCTGATACGTGCGATGTGGTATTTACCGTGTGCTATGTAGCGTGCGATTTTGGCTGCCTCATGTGGTTTATATAGCGTGCAATCTTTGCTAACCCATGGGATGGCGTGCGATTTTGGCTAAACCCCGAGAGTCCTCACAACACACACAGGGGGAGTCGGTCTTCGTGACCACTCCGATGGTGCGATTGGTGCGATATGTGCGATGGAGGGCATAAGGGTAGCGTGTGATTTTGGCTACCTTATGTGGTTTTTATAGCGTGAGATCTTGGCTAACCCATGAGATAACGTGCGATTCTGGCTTCCTTATGTGTGCGATCCGTGCGATATGTACTTCGGGTACGATGATGCGAAGGTGCGATTTGAGCAAAAGTGCGATAATGAACGAACTTGATCCTTGTCATTCGACCTCAGTAATCATGGCTGAGTGCCATGAGGAGGGTAAAGCTTGACAGGATCTAGATGAGAAATGAATGATAATAAAAGTATGAAATGTGCAAACGTGTGCTATGTATGTAACGAACGTTATTGAATTATCATAATAATGAGCGATACGGATCCTTGTCATTCGACCTCAGTAATCGTGGCTGAGTGCCATGAAGAGGGTAAAGTCTGACCGGATCTCAAGAAAAGTGAAAGATAATGACGTACGTTGAATGAACGAAAGTTAACGAACGTAATGATGAAGATAATAATGATATTATCTGTAGGTACGTATGATGTATGATCACAAACGAATGTAAAGCACCGTATGATTTTGAAAGAAAGTAAAGAATGGTTTTAACGAAAGAAAAGTATGCTTTATTTTATAAAACTAGAACTCACTCAGCAACGCTGACGTTGATGTATTTCCAGTTGGCAGGTATGTTGCTGAGGAT
This sequence comes from Flaveria trinervia, assembly GCA_025506515.1. Classification (NCBI taxonomy): domain Eukaryota; kingdom Viridiplantae; phylum Streptophyta; class Magnoliopsida; order Asterales; family Asteraceae; genus Flaveria; species Flaveria trinervia. The sequence goes on along the minus strand of CM046444.1, from coordinate 116,240,120 downwards.
GGCATGGGGCGGCTACTCAGCGTATTTTGGATGGCATTCCTTGTTTAAAGCTTTTGTACTGTAATGAAACAAATATTTTTGTGATTGGACAACGATTTATCCCTTTATATAAAGCTTTTATGATGAAATGTAATGTTGTTTAATGTTTCCGCTGTAACGTTTTATGAAAGTGAAATGTAATATTATGTTTTATGATCGATGAGGATCCAGCTGTAAGCGTCCCGGAAACGGGGCCTTACACCTATCCGAAATCCAATCCGACCCGATTAAGGATTTTCCTATCCGATCTGAATCTATCCGAATTCAATTCGGATCGGATTCGGATATATCCGAATAAATCAAATAACAATTTTTTTATTTTTGGGTTTTTTTGCTGATTTTTTATTCTTATCATTTTATAAGTTTGAAATGACAATAAAAGATATAAAATTAAAAGATAAAATTTGACTTGTACGCAAATTCAAAATTAAAAACATAATAGGTAAAACTTTAAAACTTGAAAATTAAAATCTCTAATTTAGAAAGACGGTTGATTATTGCATAATTATTTAGGATTATGATTAGAATGTGTAAATATTCTTGTGTATTGAATTGAAAACATAATAGATAGTTGAGTAATAAGTATTAGGGTGGAAATATAGTTGAAGTTTTATTCAGATAATCGGATATCCGAATAACCCGAATAAAAGAATTATGATATCCGAAATCCGAATAAGAAATTTGGATTCAGATTAGATCTGATATGAATATCCGAATAAGGATATTCGGATCGATTTATTCGGATTAGGATACGAATTGAATATCGGATTTTTTGAACACCCAAGAGTCAGTGACTGTGAGTGATTACTTTAAACTTTTTAACAATGAATTATTTAATAAAAATACACGTAAATAAAACATTTAATTATTAATCAAATAAATTAACACATAAACAAAACATATAATTATTTTATAAAACTAAAGTATGATAAAATCACTAAAAAGCTACTAGTGTACGCTAAAAATTATAATCTGCAAAATCCAGTTTTAAATGGTCATGCGTTTATCGTATTCGTATGTTAAGACACTTTGTTCACTTTTGCTCCTTATCAAGTTGTACAAACGTTAGCTCCATTTCAACTTTATTGTATTGACAATCACATGTCCCTTGTATTTTAATATCATATTTTGCATTATGAACCCCGTACATTACGTTTCTGATTTTGCTTGGGCCTTGGCAATCAAGCTCGTGCCAAATATTGCAAGATATGCTAAAGTTGCTTCCAAACACTGATACTCGTTTGACATCCTTTCTTGTTGAGCGACTTGATTATCCCGATGATGACAAGCTTTTTGGGTTCTTGGATGTGAAGTTTCGACTTCTATCAAGCTTGGGCGTGGTTACAACCGTATTGAAGAGTATATCATTGACAAAGTCGGATAATGGTGGTGATGATGATGATAACAGTTTACAAATGTATAAATATGTAAGAGTTGCGTGTAGACTTATAGTTTGGTTGTGTTATTTCATATAATATTGTCAATGAGCTTTACATCAATTGATTTGAGATGATGTACTTTATGATTTTTTATGTTAAGGTTATCGATTCGAGTCTCACTTGATGTAATATTCTTCATACGAGTTTAAAGATTTACCATAATAAATCTTTGGGTGATGAGTTTCTCTTAAAATAATGAATTGACAATTCATCAACACTGTCTATATTCACAACTCACAAGATGTAAGTGACATTTCACCAACATATGTTATTTCGCCTATTTAATGGAGGTTCTGTCTTTTAAAAAACAGGTCCTGAGTTTAAACCTAGATATGATCTAATTTAGTGTAATTTAGAAGTATAAGTAGTATATATTTGTCGTCTTGAGAAAAAAAAGAAGAAAAGTTTAAAATTTTCTCTCTTAAAACGTTAATTTATAAAATAGTGTGAAGAGTTTACAACACGTTTCTATAAGGGCATCGTCCAGCGTAAAACAAACATCGATGGCATGACATGATGTAGAGGGGCCATAAGAAAGGGCCTACACTCATACCACATAATGAAGCATGCCCAACCACAAACTAATCTTCCTTCTTTTCACCTCCAAAAACACGCAGTAAATCACCATTTTCATCCTCCATATCTACACCACACTCCACACTAGTCGGTTGAATTTCCTCCATCACCTACTAGTGCTCTTCTTACTGTACTTGTGTGTGTGTGTGTGTGTTGGTGTACGATTGGACCTTCTCGATCTCAATCCATTCATCAATAAATGCCAATCTCTCTCACCTCCACCGACGCTGATCTCTCGTGATTCATCCGATCGGTGTGATTGAGCTCTACAACGGTGATCTGAGCCTCCGATTGTTCAATTTGGTGGATATGTCTTCCGGGAGGTATATGGCGTACTCGCCGTCGCCCTCGGCGCCTCACTCTCCGCATATCGCCGGACTACGGTCTGCTGCCACCGCCATCGTTGAACAGGAGAAGTAGGACGGTTTTTTATCCTTTTGTTTTGTGGCGATTACGCCATGGTTGTGCTTGATCTGGATTTGTGTTTGTGATAGGTTCTTTTGTTTGTTGATTGTCGTGTTGTGCTGAGATTTGAGCTTGCTGTTCGAGTTTCAGCTGTTAGTTCGGTTAGATGCGTTTTGTTCACTTGATTTTGAGCGAAAACTACGAAACTGATGCAGAATTTGTTCATGTTTTACTGAGATTTGTGTTTGCTGTTGGAATTTTAACTGTTAGTTCGGTTAGATGCGTTGTATTCACTTGATTTTGAGCGAAATCTATGAAACTGATGCAGAATTTGTTGCCATGCCTGTAAGACTGGTTATAGTGTTTTTTTGTCCGTTTATTATCATGTTTTACTGAGATTTGTGTTTGCTGTCGGTGTTTCAACTGTTAGTTCGGTTAGATGCGTCTTACTGTCTTGATTTGAAGCGAAGTCCTATGAAACTGATAACAGAATTTGTTGCTCTATCTATAAAAGTGGTTATAGTGTTTTTTTTGTTCGTTTATTATCATGTTTTACTGAGATTTGTGTTTGCTGTTGGAGTTTCAACTGTTAGTTTGATTAGATGTGTTTTACTCTCTTGATTTTGAGTGAAAACTACAAAACTGGCTGAATTTGTTGCTATATCTATAAGAGTGGTTGTAGTGTTCGATTGGATGCTAATTGTTGTTGGAATATGTTCAGTATCTCATGTTTAATGGCCAGAAAGGGGTTTTGTAGATGATCTTGTTGGTTTGAAGTTAATTAGCTGTTATTGGTTCGTTTTTCTTATTTGATGGTGGTTTTTTGTTACTTGCTTGTTGACAGGTATCTATCAGATTTACTGTCTGAACGAGATAAACTTAGTCCATTTGTCCCTGTGCTTCAACAATGTTATCGGTTGCTGAATCAGGGTGAGTTTTTGAAAGTGGTGTTCTAAGAATTCATAGCATCTTACCTGATTTCCTTCTGTTTTTATCATTAGAAACACAGTATGGTGTAGCTTAACAGAATTTTTTAGTAGGCACTTGTAGGCTTCAAGCCATTGCTTTTTAGGTTAGTAGAGTTGTAGATTTGAAGCTTGAATAAGGGTGGAGGTATGACACATGCTATAATGCTAACTATTGTTGTTCCAAAGAAGTTGGAGTACAAAATCATGTCAACCAAGTCTGTTTAGATGAGAAGAGTGTACGTGTTTATTGATATTCGATTAGTTGGTGAGACATGTCATAATATGAGTGATTCAATTCGTGGAATTGAAGGAAGAAACACAAGATAATTCTTCTTTGATCAAGAATCAAGTATTGACACATCGTCTGCATATTTGATATTATCTCAACTATGTATGTACTGACATAAACAGATTGGCAATGCATCAAGCATTTCAATACGCTTCTCTGTGTTATGTACCATAAACACATATATTAGTAGATTTAGCCCACTAACACTTCAAGTCTAATGCTAAACAGCTTATGATTGGAGAGTTCACCGGTGTTCTCTTTGACATGCTTACAGGAATGATTAGTTTGGATTGTTGAGAAGTGAAAGGAGTTGCAAGATTTCTTAGTCACGGGTCTAGACTTTTTTCCTAAATGTTCAATGTTAAAAGAGTGACCTTTGTAGCTTAGTCGATTGATAGTTGAGTCTTTTCATTTTTCTTTTTTGTATTCGTTTGTTTAACTTTATGAAGCTTAAATGTTTTTGTCCAGGTGAAATATCTTTTTAAAAATTGTTGGTTTGATAAGGGACGCATTGGTATTCAACTGACCTGTCAAACCACCAGTGTCAATTTTTGTGGTGACTGCTAACTACTACTTCATTAACTGCTAACTGGTGACATGTTGTTCTTGAAAATTGACCTTTTTCCTAACAGAAATATTGCGTGTAACCACGCTGTTGGGGAAGGCATCATTTTTAGATCAAAGTGGGCTTGAACAAGCTAGCCCCCTGGCTTCAGGAGGATTGTTTTCAAATGGAGGAGCTAACATGAACATGAACAGATGGACGTCACCAATACAATCAGAAGTACGGATACTAACCATTAACATAACCTTTACTCTAATTTCTTACTTACTGCTTTTTAGAAGCATTCCTGAATTCTGACAATAGTACTCTTACTTTTCATGCTAACTGCATTGACTTGTTTGACTTTTTGCTTCAAATCTTACATATATCATGACAGGTAGTTCCGGCTAACATCATCCAGTTTGACCTCTAAATGCAACCACAGTTAGATAGTTAACCCATCCTTTTGAACCTTGATGCAGTCTACATGTTTGGTCCTTTCTTATACTGCTTACAAATGATTATATTTTTAGATTTCTTTCTCAAAGAGCCACTGGGGATGCTTTAACGGTCAAAGAAGTCAACATGCAGTTATATGTGCCTTGCTGAACATTGGTTTGCAGCCATACATTAATTACTTGATATAAAACAGTCTGCTTGCTACAGGACATAGTTTCCTCTCTTATCTGATTAATAATTGTTATGCTTTCTTATCTGAAATTTCATTAAGACGCCTTGGCCTGCCTGTCCACTACAGTAGCTGAACAAAACCACAAATAGACGTCTTTATGTTTGTTTTTTGTACGCATGTCTTTCTAAGAGAATTCAGAATTATTTTGTGCAGATGTCACCTTTATTACAGTCATCATCTACACAGAGCTGGCTTGGTTCGCAAACCAGTTCATCTGGTCTGATAGTAAAGAGAACAATCAGGGTTGAGATTCCTGTGGCTGCTTACCCTAATGTGAGTTCACTTGTGCTATGTAAATAAATCTTGAACCCTTGTTGATTTTGTGTCTTGATCAATGCTTTGCTGTTACTGCATTTTCAGTTTAATTTTGTTGGACGTCTCCTTGGGCCGCGTGGGAATTCTCTTAAACGAGTAGAAGCAAGTACTGACTGTCGTGTTCTCATCAGAGGACGTGGGAGCATCAAAGATCCAGCAAAGGTGATAAATGTTAATTTCATCCAATTTAAAAATGGGTTGATTTGGGTTATATTTTGGTTATATTTCATCTCAAATGGGGCATATGACAAAGATACTTGAAAGGGTAGTTTTTAAGCATAGAATCCCGTAAAACATTTGATTAAAAAGACTAGATTATTATTGAAATAAGAGTAAATTACCATTTGCATCCCTGTCGTTTGTTCATTTTAACCACTTGCATCCCTGACGTTTGTTCATTTAACCACTTGCATCCCTGACGTTTGTTCATTTTAACCACTTGCATCCCTACAGTTTCAAAATTGCCATCCGGCCCCTAACATTTCATGTTATCATCATTTGAGTCTATACATTTCATTTTTATCTCCATTTGAGTTCAAATGACTAACACTGTTAATGTTTCTTTTAAAATTATTATTAAAATGACGGAATTACCCTTATTCATCAACATCATCTTCTTCAAATCACCATCACCACAACCACCCCCATCACTACCACAACAACCACCTGGTCCTCACCATGACAACTGCCTATCACCACCACCACCGCAACCACTATCACCACCACAGTATCCCGGATCACAATTCTGCAATTTAATGTAGTCATCACATAAACTTAAAACTTAAAATGAACTTTTTTTGTGTAATTCACGTTGACACTGGAACACCAAACTGTCGATTGCTAGCAGATAAATCCACCAGACTGAAATCTTGATATTTTCACCATTAAACACCCACTCAACAACTGCAACAAAACACCGATGATACCACCTATCAAACAAGAATTAATCGACAATTCACCAGAGATGAAATCACCAAACATCGAATTGCCACCGGATATCAATTCAAACACCACCGGAAGCCCACCTCACATCAAATCGAAGGCAATTGAACACTCACCGGAAATTTCCCCTTCAAAGCGACTCAAAACCCTAATCCCAAATTCACAATCAACACCCTCAAAAGGCAAATCAGTTGTAAAAGAAGACGATGACGATTCGATGCAACAGCAGCAGCGGGGTACTTGCAGTGTGTGTTTGTTGGAAGAGGGGATGTCTCTTAGAGGTTTCATTGATAGTTGCGAACATTACTTCTGCTTCGTGTGCATCATGGAGTGGGCTAAAATCGAGTCTCTTTGTCCGATCTGTAAGCGTCGATTCTCCACCATTCGTCGGCCTATTAAAGATGGAGTCTTTATCTCTGAGCGAATCGTCAATGTTCCTGTTCGCAATCAGGTTATTCTTGATCATAATTCTGCAATTTGAGTCTGATGCATCTTTGGGTCATATATCTGTTAATGAAAGTGGAGCTGTTGGAGAACGGTCAAAAACACCATCAAATGTTGATGGATCAAATGCTAGAACCTTACAACGCTGTCTTAATGTGCGTTCTCGTATTAGAGTGTTACGTGAAAATTGGGATGGTTTTAGAGGCGGGTCATTAAGTTTTTCTTCTAGTGATGGGCTACGGTGGTGGGTTGCTATGTTGGTGGTGAAGGACGGTGGTGGTGGTGTGGGTTGACCTGATAAATTGCTACAATGGTAGTGAGAAGGCTATGGTGGTGGGTTGCTATGGTGGTGGTGAGGGGCAGTGTGATGTTGTGGCTTAACCTAATGGGTTGCTACTATGCTGATGAGGGGCAATGATGGTGGTGTGGGTTTATCAAACGATTTCCTCGGTGGTGGCGAGGGGGAGGTTGTGGTGGTGATGGTGGTGGTGGTGTTTATGGTGGTGGGTGATGAAGAGAAGATAGAGAGAGAGAAAGAGTAATGTGTGTTTGGGGGTTAGAGAAGAATAAGAAGATGTGGGTGGTCTCATTAAGTTTTTTTGATTTTTAATCTTAAGGGCAATTTAGTCATTTCCATAAAAAGTTAACCGAACAATTTAACGGAGTTAGTCATTTGGATTCAAACGGTGACAAAAATGAAACGTTAGGGGGGAGATCGAGAATTTGAAACTATAGGAATGCAAGTGGTTAAAATGAACAAACGTCGGGGATGCAAATGGCAATTTACTCTTGAAATAAATTTAATTATCGTTATAATATGTGACTACTACAGTACTACTAATTTGTTATATAAATTTGAAGTTCTAAATTGAGTAATTGACCGACCTGTTTCGGGGATGTACCTAAAATACCTGTTATGTCATAGTAAAAATACAGGCTTTATAATGGTTGTTAAATCCTTGTTCAATGTAGGAAGAGATGATGAGAGGAAAACCAGGGTTTGAACACCTGAACGAACCTCTTCACATACTTGTGGAAGCAGAATTGCCAATTGATATAATAGATGCCCGTTTGATGCAAGCTCGTGAAATACTTGAAGATCTTCTTAGACCTGTGGTATCAACTCATTCCCATTGCTTACCCTTTACCATTAAATCTGTGGTGTCATCATTTTCATTTATAATTCTATGGATCAAAACATATCATGTGCAGGATGAGACTCATGATTTCTTTAAGAAGCAGCAGCTACGGGAGCTTGCAATGCTGAATGGAACCCTACGTGAGGAAACGGGCCAAATGTCGGGTTCAGTTTCGCCCTTCAACAATAGCCTAGGATGAAGAGAGCAAAGACCAGAGGATGATGCGCGTGGTTGGATTACTAGTGGGCTTTCAAAGCTTGCATATAACCAGTATATGCCTTGCAAAACAAACAAACAGCATCTGTGGCTGCCTCCAACCGCCATCGGGGTACCAGATAATGTTTGCACCCTGTTCTACTATATGAGATATGAGGTTAGTGTCTCTTCTATTTGGAGGGAACAGTTGGTTAATGGGAGTATGATATGCATGCTCTTCGTATTTACTTTGTGTGTGTGTGTTTGAGAGTTTTGGTGTTATATGTGAGAATTCTTATATGTTGGTTTGTAGTAGTGTGATCTTAGGCAAGATTTGTGCCCTATTTCTCGGGTTTTTGGACATTCAGTTGGTGTAACATCGAATCATAAATGACGACTTGTTTATGTGATATTTATGTAGACATGTTTACAGTTCGGTTGATCCATTTGAGAAACTCCGAGCCTACTTTGGTCGCTAATAACCTTTAGCCGGCCGCATTTTAAGTTTGTGGTTAACCTCTATTATTGTACATTTCATGCCAGTTTAAAGCTATTTCCCTTCACAAGCACAATAGGTGATGTATCCGGCTTTCATCATGTTACTTTATATTTATTTAGGGTTTAGGGTTTATGTTTGGCAGAGGCGAAGCTTTTAAGGGGGCGGGGGGGCCGCCGCCCCCCTGTTTTTTCGTCCGTAGTGTTAAATTTTAGTCCGATATTGTAAATTTTTTGCCCGGTAGTGTAAATTTTTATATAAATATCGAGTTCGTCCCCCCTAAAAAAATAATTTCGCCCCCGCCCTCCTACCAAGTTGGTTAAGCTCCGCCACTGATGTTTGGCATGATGTTTTATGCATGTTTCTCATTCTTTTACCCCTACATTTTCGTCCTCTCCACCTTCAATTCAACCCCATCTAGTGCAAGCAAAGAGGTAGCCCTTAAGTTCGTTCCGTTTTTATCCCAATCCATCTCATCTGCCAAAACAAACAAAACGTCAAGTTTGGCAAATCTTTCGAGTGTTTTAGATGAATGTTAGGCTGTGTAATCACACACGTCAGAATGCCCTAAAAACTCAAAAAGTGTATTTTTAACAACACCGCCCTTCAAATTGTTTTGATCGATCCTAGACAAAGCATCAATTTCTTAGAACATGAGGCCTCGCACATTTATGTTCAGGAAAATTAATATGGAAACGCATGAAACTTATTTTTAAAAGGTATGTTCATAAGTGTCGGGTAGCGTATAAGTAAGCTGGGAAAATACATAGCAAAACATGAATTGTGCAAGGCAGGCATCTTAACCACCCCGCTAGGTCCATTCCTTTGTATTACAAACCATACCAATTGTACATATGCTATGAAGAAAAATGATGGATATTATTAGAAAAATCAACGCAAAAGACAAAAAGGATAGTTGTAGCTAGTTTTTTAATATATGGGATAACTAGGTTATTACCTCGTGTAAAATTGTCACGCCCAACAAAGAAGTCTAGACGTGACGATTAAATATTCAACAAATACAATAGAAACTATGTAAGTAATAAAATAGTTATTGATTCACACGAACCATAATAAATTAAGTATAGCTTGTCATGTGTATAATTAAATTGTAGGTAAAGGCCATTCTTAGTTTATATTCATGTTGTATTTTTTTTTTCTTCTTTTAAATTTTCACTCATATAATCTACTTCATGATTAACCACGCGACTTGAATCCTAATCTTGAAAAAGCACCATTTAGCTTACCACGGTAACATTAGCTATATGCCCCTAGGTTCCTTCTCGTTATGTAAAGCATATTAAATGCAGTATGTTATGTTAAAGAATATGATTACAAAATTTTTACATATTGTAGTAAGACTTTATATTCTCGTATTTTCTTAACACACGAAAATTATAGTATATTTCTATCTTTAGAAAGTAGAATAAATTAATTATTTATAGAAATCCAACTACCCAAATAAAATATGTTATTAGATACTACAATAAACTATCCACCTCATATAGGCAATTAATTTGCTTACTACTATAAGGAGAGGAAGTGAGAGCAGGTTTCGTCTCAAGACCGCTCTGTAGTGGCGGTAAAACCCCCTCTCTTAACGGTACAAAGAAAAACGAGTGAGTTACAGATTGTTGAATCCGATGTGAAGAGGAGTTTGTAAAGAGCGAGAAGCCTTGGGGTTTTTTGATCAAGTTGTAGTGGCTCGAGGGGTGCGCACACCGCCCCTCTCTTGATATCAGAGCGGGTTGGCAGGTGTTCAGAAAGACTCCCTTCCCTAATAAGATAAAAATATTAACCTAGTTTTTTATTGAAGGTAAATATAATATTATCAAAATTTTAACAGTAAGGTATAAGAAAGCATTAATTTCTTTTACTGTTATCGTAAATCAATAAGTAGACAGAAAGAAATTATAAATCTACATTAAATAAATAGTAAATTGTAGTGATAATTTTATAAGGTTAATGTCTTTTTTTTCTTTGTTGCTTGATTAGTGTATTCTAAAATATAATTTTAAATAGTTATATCATTAGTTAACTCAAATTAGCCCATTATCAATTACTCTATAAATAAATTGTATTAATTAATATCACTTAATTCATTAAATTAAACTAGTTGGATTCCAAAAGGCAAGCTGCGCGTGTGATTATGGGCACCCAGGGCTCAGAGTATGGGTTCCGTGAATGGCTGCAAATTGGAGATACACTACGCCAAACTACGGAAACATGTTTTAAAATCATCATAGTCTTCATGAACACGTATACACAACATATGTAGTGTGGGAAGAATTAAGAGACAAGTAAACCACACAATCACCACTAAAAAAACCATATAAAGTCAACCAACACAACTAAAGCTGAAGGTTTTGTAGAAAGAAAAAAATATTTGCAAATCATAATTCTAATTCAAGATAACATGAATTAACCACCAATAGTGTTTGTAGGCTCAGAAGCACAACCTCAATGTGGCTGTAATCAGAATCGATGTCACGCCAAAACATCGAATATTGAAATTTTATTCCACATCATTTCCTCATGATAGCCTTCATGGACATGTATATAGTAACACACAACATATGTAATGTGTGAAGAATTAAGGGACAAGTAAGCCACACAATCACCGCCAAAAGAAACCACATAAATCCAAACAACACAACTAAATCAGAAGGTTGTGTAGAAAGAAAAAAAGGTGTGTGTTGCGCGTGTGATGGAATACACCATCACATTCTACCGGCATAGTCATTTTTCATTAATGAAACGGCCAAAAATATATAAATAGTATAAGAGGCTCGGAAAAGATAATTTGTGGTGGCTAAAAATGTTGTGTTTACCCCGCCATAACAACAAACATATCATTTTTATATCGTCATCGCCTATAAAGTGGAGGCCACCCAGTTTAAAAGAATGAGTTGTGTCGTCACCGATCACATAATGTAACCATAATCAGCACAAGTGTTGTCTCAAACGAACTTGAGCCCATCATCATCGATGTAACATCATTACCATCATCAACACTATTACGCGGCTATCCAAAACACAACATCATCGAATAATCACTAAATACATAAAACCAGCCAAACTACGTCTCCAGTATGCACAAAACCATTATCATAGACAAACTAACACATCAGCACAAAGTTGTATCATCGATAAAACCAACTGATAAGTACAATGGCCACAAAATTTCAAATATTTCAACTGAAATCTAGACATCCAACTGAAATTCAGACATGCAAGATGTCACATCCGGCCCCACACACCAATAATATTGTCTGTTTTGCTCACAAGGAGCTTACGAATTTCCTTTTGGTTGTCTGAGTGAAAACTTTCTAGTGAGGATCATCCATTCCTAGATTGCCTCCACCTGTAACAACCAACCCATTTTCAAACTAGAAACCCAAACTCAAACCCTTTTGAGCCAATCTTGTAAATCAAATTCATTGTTTAGTCATTTTATACATTTTTATGTTACAAATATAATAAGTGTGTCACTTAATCAATTTAATTTAATCTTATAATAAAATAAATTTTACAAATATTGAAAGGTTATTAATATTTATAAGATTTTAAATATTCAATCAAATAAATAATCAAATTTGAAAGTTTTTGTGAGATTTATAAAGTTTATAAAGATTTTATAAGAAAATAAGTTGATTAAATTAAAATTAAGGTTTTAATAAATTAAAAGTTTAAATTGTAATTATTCTTTTATCTATTTATTTTATTTAATCTTATATTTATTTTAAATTCTAATCTAAATACTTGTAACTCAACGTTAACATCGTTCATAACCCCCTCCTAATCTCAACTATAAAAACAAATTTTAAGCCTCATTGTTTTTGCTCATTCTCCGAAAAGCTCACTACACTCACATATTTTCTTTCATCAATTGGTTTTAATCAATTTCAAAAATTTTCTTTTACAAGAAATTTCAAAAATATTTTAATACGAAGGTAATCATATATTGCTTTTATATTATATATTTCTATATTGTTTCAATCGTCCTAATATCCAATTGTTCTCATGATTTTATGTTCTTACTTTTATTTTTTTTTCTACTAAATCTCTTTTAATTTTAATCATTATCATTTGATCATTAACCTCTTAACTTTCATTAACCTTATAACAATCACTAATATTCCTAAATCAAGCTAAGAACACGTTAACATAAACAAAGAATCCCCCGCATTCGGTTATTCCACAAGATTATTTCTCTAAATGATGGTTGTGCCAAAGTCTTGGAATATTTGTTTATAACTCAAGTGAAGTATAATATATCATATATCGACATAATAAATTTGTTCTAACCCATTTAATGCTTTAAAAATTTTAAAAGTGCACATAAGTTCTTACTACATATTGGCATAATATAGTCTGACTTCAACTAACCATAATTTGATCATAACAAATTAAAATTGAGTAAAATCAGACTCCAGTATTAAGTTCATTAAATTACCTTTTAACGATAGTTTATACGTCTTCAAACTCAATCGAACGACTCAACAATAGCCTTCACAAGATAAGTGTGTTCAACACCTTTTGTCTTGTGCTGCTGTTTGACCTATTTACGAATCTTTTCATAAAAATATTTTTGAATGAAAGTTGTTCGAGAGACTCTGGACTAGTCAACTGTAAAATTTTATAATTTTATGAACCCGTTTGATATTTTTAAAACATGTTCAAACACGTATCAAACATTCTGTCTAGAATCTAAAATTGATGTAATAATCATTTTTCAATCTACCCTTTGCCTTTTGACATTCTCTAAACGTCCTAACTTCTTGTAATAAATTCTGACATCAAGTTATTGATTCTTTTTTATCCTATAGGATATCACATTTGCCTCTCGAACATCGAAGCTTTTTTATATATACTATAATCATTATTATACAATATGAGTTTTCCATACCTCGTTTTCATTTTTTATTTCACATATTTGGGTTGAAGCATGTTAACCGTATAAATGCACATTTGTAAAATATCTTAATACTTGTAATGCTCATGGAATGTAAAATATCTTAATACTTGTAATGCTCAGTGGAATCCATCTTATAAATTTTGTCATGGTTATTTGAGATAATGGTAAATATTATATGATAGGCATCTTGTAAAAACAATTATTAACTATTGCTAGCCTAGTGGCGTCATAGATATATGGGCTTGACAAGCCTATTTGATGCTAAAGCTGAAGTTATTGTCGGCTCCTGATAACGTATTCTTGTTTATCATGGGAACCGAATACACTTAGCTAATTTTATATCTTATTGTGGTCATTCTTATGTCACGGTTTGATTGTATTATTATGCTATCTATATATTCTTGCATTATTCTTAATCTATGACTTGAATTGCTCTTAAAAGTTGTTTAAATATGTATGAACAAATTCATTGGAACTCATCAACATCATATGTTGGTCGTATTTTTTAACATGTTTCAGGATGCAGTTTAAAGGACTTTTTTATGCTCATATAAGACTTGAAACTAGATTAATAAAAGACTTTATTATGTTGTTTGAATCTTTATTGTATTGTAGTGAAATATTTTATTTGACTTATTTAATAAAAATGACATTTAATAATATTTCAACGTATTTACTACCATGAACTATGAGCAATCGATTTACATTCGTCCGCTCCGATGATTCCGTCGTCGGTCAAGGTGTGACACCACCTGAGCACGTTTAGCGGTGAAGTTCTCCTCTCATCCATAGTCAATACGCCCAAAAGCATTGTTGATGTTAGAGACAAGATATTCCTTATGAACCAGAATCTTTCTTGACCATGACCGATGTGAGATTTATGTAGGGTGTCACACAAGATTTATAGGTTTTAAACCAACAGGGAACCTATAAGGCTTACATTAACCATAATTTTAATCATTAACCTAGCTAGGAACATTAATACATGCACAACCATGACAAAATCAAATAACCTCCAAAAAGGAAACAAAAAGATGAAGATGAGGCTACAAGTTTGAACACCTCAATCCAACACCTCGGACGAGGTATTGCCCGTCATCATCATTGAAACGTTACACCATTCAAAGAGACAAAATGGTAGAATTCATAGCAAAAAAAACAACAAACTCAAAATGACCAACAACGGGGTAAAAGTGTTGCCATAAAAATGGTAGCCATAGCAATCACCGCATCTCCGGTTGGAACAAAACCATCATATTGCCGCCTCAGGCTTACAAAAAAGACACATAAACCCAGTGCTGGCGATGGAGACATGTCGGGAAAAGACAAGACCAAAATGAATTGGCTTTGTAAACCGACTCCACCCACCAGAGAAGGGAGGTTAGGGTTTCTGTAAGGAAGACCAAAGGCATGCAAGTTGAACCCAAACCGAATGTGCCACTGCCATCGCCACCTCTAACAACTGAAATCGTCCATGCAAGCGCCATCATAACCGATGGCCGACCAACATACCAACGGTTTCCTCCATGCTGGTGGAGATGGGCGCAGGCGGCAAAAATGGTGTAGGCAGGAGGTGGTAATGGTGAAGGCAGAAGGCGGCGGGGGTAAGACAAAGGATGATGTCGGTGGTTTTTGTAAATGTAGAAGTAAAAAGTTTCTTATTTTTTTCTCTTTTAACTCATATGTGAGGGGGAGAATGTATAATCCACTGAAGTTGTGTGGCAAAACCACAAACACAAAAACATCACTATTTCTCAAATTGCTTCTTTACTACTAATAATCATTATCGTATGTAATTTAGCCACAAGATTTTTTACTACTAATAATCATTATCGTATGTTGAATTTTTAATAGTTCAGAAAATATTTTTTTATTTAAATTGTTTTAATAATTATCAAACATGACATTAGATTTAATATATATTTTATTATTGTTGTCAAGATTATAATTATTAGGGTTTTGAAGATTCCAAGGTGTTAAAAGCATTTAAAACAAGTTTTCTATCCTCATATATATAATTTATCTAAAAAAATCTCATCCTTAAAATTTATTCATATGTTCAAAAAAACACTTGTATCTTATTTCTCATACTTATAATTTATAAAGTTTATAACTAGGTTACCCTAAATTTAAGAGACTATTATGTTTTCCCTTAAAAGATTAGGGGATGAATATATGATGTATGATCAAATACATAAATTATAATAATTCCTTTAAAGTTTGAAGATGTGGAATCAAATGTTTTCCTCAAATAATTTATTATTTTAGTTGACTCTTTTATCTTACAAAACTAAATTAATAATTCAATTTAGTGAATTTAATTTTTCTTATCAACTAAATTGTTTAATCATATTTTTTGAAATTATAAATAGTTTTATAATCAAATTGAATTCAACAAAAAAAGTTAAAAAGGAAAATATATTTATTGATAATTGATAAATGTATATATTTTTGGTTGGTATGATTTTGAGACAACCTTTTTTTTATTTTTCATATGTTAATTGTATGTTATATTATCTAGAAAAGTATTTGTAGATTTAAAAATTATAAATGTAACTTTTTATTTTTTTATTATTGTATGTAATATGTGGTTTAATAATAAAATGTTTCTACAATTATAAATTATATCATTTTTCATATTTTCACACACTAGTTTCTAACTTAATCTATCTATAAATTATAACAAACAAATGTTTTTTATGTCACATGTCATTAGTTTAGAGCCTCTAGGTTTCATTTTCCCGCTTAAATATTTTCCATCTATCTATTTTAATGTATATTTTAACCACCTAAATTGATTGAATATCATTTAAATGTTTTCATATTTCTTATAATTTTGAATTTTAAACATGAAATGTATTATAAAATTTGGTTGATCAATAAGTTCCTCTTTAATACATTATATTTGTAATTAAATCTAATTAATTGTTATAATTCATAAGATTTTGATGTATTAATCTTTATTTTTGGAATATTATTATGAATTGTTACTATACAGTATTTTTTTTGTTAAAATATTTCATACACATGCGCATAATTTATCAGGTTAGAAACTCATGTATTACATGGATACAAAAAATTAATATATTAAAATCTATAGGTTTTATTAATATTTTATATGTTACATACCATTAACTATTAATGAAATAATAAATAATAAAAATTTAGAAAGTTATAAATAACAAATAATAAAACCAAGAATTATAATTTTTTTAAAGATAAGATATAATTAAAATCTTATAATTTAATACATTTTAATGATTTATTAAAATAAGAAGGTTTATATTTTGAATATTTATTTATTTAGTTTATTTATTTATAATTATTTTCATTTAATAAGTGAGAGAGACACAAAACAAAAGTTTAGACTTCACAAAAATTGACACGGGTAAGTATTTATTATATAGTATAGATATAAATTATTCATAACACTTAATATATAAAAATTTTAAGGGAGCCCCTCCATAAATTTGATAACCTAAACATTTTAGCCTGTTATTTTAGGCAACCAAGTTATTTCTTTTAATTTAATATCATTATAATTTTTTTATTATTTAATATTTTGATTAATATCAGCATAATAAAATCAAAATTTCCACATACTTT
This sequence comes from Flaveria trinervia, assembly GCA_025506515.1. Lineage (NCBI taxonomy): Eukaryota > Viridiplantae > Streptophyta > Magnoliopsida > Asterales > Asteraceae > Flaveria > Flaveria trinervia. The sequence continues at coordinate 116,223,114 of CM046444.1, read as the reverse complement.
TAGTAATAATTGATATTTTTTTCATAAAATCTAATAAATTAAGTTATTTGCTAAGCGTGCCTCTCTTAAATTACATATCAATTAATTAACATATAATATATTTATTTGATGTATTTTATAGCTTAACGCATGTAATACAGAAAAATCTAACCTAATAATGTAAATAAATAAAAGAGTAAAATGCTATTTTCGTCTTTGATGTTTCGTTAAATATGTCATTTCAATCTAAAAACATTATTTGCCATCTTAATAACTGTGTTTGCAAAATATTGTCATTCATCTACTACACTAACTCTGTTAAAACTTACGTTAAATATTAGGATATTTTAGTCTTTTTCAAGACCCTATTTATTCAACTAAAACAAATTAACCAATTAATATTTAATTAAAACTAAAAACACATGAAGCGACTAGTGAGACTAGTTGCTTCGATTTAAAAGTTTTGATCAACTCCGACTCATGCTATTCGATTGAGATCTGCTATGAGATTTCAATTAATCTTCACATTTTATTCGAACTTGTACCATTGTTCGATTGAGGTCTTCTGTGGGATTAAGGTATGTTGTTGTGATGTTTTGTCTGATTGAGGTTTACTGTTGTCACGTTTTGTTTGATTGAGATTTGTTGTTGTCATGTTCGAACAAACATGACAATAGTAGACCTCGATCAGACAAAACGTGACAACAGCAGACCTCAATCGAACAATGGTACACGTTCAAACTAAACGTGAAGATTAATTGAAATCTCACAGCAGAACTCAGTCGGATATCATGAGTTAGAGAATCAAAATTATTAGTGTCCAATTTCACCAGACGTTGCATTTGTTCTTTATTTTTAAATAAATATTAATGGATTAATTTGTTTTAAGTGGATAATCATGCTGCAAAAGACTAAAAATACTTTAATATTTAACGGATATTTTAACGGTGTTAATGGAGTAGATGAAAATAACAATATCTGATAAACTATAATGACTAAAATGACAAAAAATTATGAATTAAAATGACAAATTCAATGGTAAATTACACTAATCGTCTCTGAGGTTTGCTCAAATTTCACATTTTGTCCCTGTGATTAAAAAATTACAGGTTTAGTCCTAAGGTTTGGAAGAAAATAACATATTTCGTCCCTGGTTCTAACGACTGTTATAATTAATTCCGTTAACTAGCTGCAAAATAACCATTTTACCCTTCTTCTTTCTCATTCAACCCCATCTCAACCATCACCACCATACCACCACTACCTCCACCACCTCCACTATCACACACCATCATCCTCCTCCACCACCACCATTACCACCACGTTGACGATTACCATCCCTAGCTAAATGGCCAAACCCTTCAAAGTTAAAACAACTATGCCATTAACCATCTTAACCATCATGACTATGGTTTCTATTAACATCTGATCCATCTACAACAGTAACATTAACAACCTATTGTCGAATTTTCTTCTCAACATCTATTAAAATTAACTTTTGGACCTTCGTGGAGGCTCTGGTAGCCTTCGGCTTGGATCTCCGATTGATGAACAAAGAGATCTTCGCTATCTTCATTTGGCTTGATGAAACCATAGGCCTTGCTGTCGTGAAACCGAATAATGACTCCGATTATCATCGCATCCACAATTGTTGTAGATCGTTAACATGTGGTGTGTGGTGGTGAAGATGGTGGTGTGTGGTGGTGATGGTGGTGGTTGAGATATGATTGAATGAAGAAGAAGAAGGGTAAAACGATCATTTTGCAGCCAGATAACGGAATTAGTTAACTGGCGTTAGAGCCAAAGACGAAACATGATAATTTTTTTTAAACCTTATGATTAAATCTGTAATTTTTAAATTTTAAAAACAAAATGTAAAATTCAAGCTAAACTCATAAACGATTCGTATAATTTAGACAATTGAAAATATCATTTTGCTATAAATAAAAAGATATGATATCACACAAGTCATGGAGTCGCAGATTGTTGACAGGTAGGATCGCTACTCCTGATACGTGTCAAGAAAGTTACCTCCCTACTATAAATATCCACTTCTCGTAACACTAGAGGAATCTGCAATTGGCGTTACACCCCTCTTCTTCTTCTTCAGGTAATCGATTGCAATTCTTCATCTTATGAAATTATAATCACTTCAATCAATCGATGAATCCATCATCTCAAATTGATCGTTTTGTTTCGAATTCTCATAGCTTATTGTTTACTTGAGTATCGATTTCGCATATGCGTGTTCGATCGTCTAATACTAGGTGAGACTTGAGACTGTGTTGAGTGATTGTATATCTTATGGTACGATTGGAGGATTTATGTAATTTTATGTCTCTTTGACTGTATTGAAGGTGAGTTTTTGTGCGTCGATTTTATTCCTGATGATGATGTGTGTTTGTTATGTTTACGACTTTACGTTGAGTATGCTTGACGGTGGAACGATGAATCAGTCAGAAGTTGTTGTTCTGTGGGATTTATTGGTGTATATATCTTCTAGCTTTCAGTAGTAGATGATAGAAGCATTGATTTGATTTTGAAGTTGATAGGTAGGGTTTTGTAATGATCTGGATGGGGATTTTCACCTTGAAGTGTGAATTTCTTATTCATATGTGTTTTGGTTCTCTGTTTATAGATTTAAGGATTGATATATGTTTTGATACAATGATACTGGGTTTGATAGTTTGATGTGCTAATTGATTAATTCATCAAAAGGGTGGTGGTGGTTGCATTTAATTTAGTTACGTCACCCACATCGGTTTGCAGGGGTTGAGTTTTGTTTTTATGCTATTTTATATGGTCAAACTTAAAACAAATAACATTAATGAATTTAGCTGGGAGATAGATGTTCAGCATGATCAATTCAAGCATGCTGCATAGGCATGGTCAGTATGTTGAGAAGACCACCGTTGAAGGGTCTCAGAAGATGACCTAACGAATTGCATTTTTTACATCTTCTTGGCCTTTGATCTTTCCTTCAAATTAACAAATTAAAGTCACTCTTTACTAAAGGTGTATGCCTTGTTTAAATTACTCAGATACTGATTGTTTAGTGCAATTCTAGGTTTTTAAGAGAATATTGTTCAATCAAGTTTATGCCCTGAAAAATGGGCATGTTTGGGTCAACTAGGTTTGGAACAAAACAGGTTCTGAATGGGTGTAGGTCAAAATGGGCTGTTTTAAAACAAGTATCAATTCAAGTTCTGACCAAAATAAGGTTCACCTTGAAATGGGTAGATTTAGAAAACAAAAAGTATCAGAATGGGTTCACAGGCTATAGGTGCTTTATATGGCATAGTGGTGACAGATGTTGGGTGTGTTGGGGGAGGTGGCATCGACGTTGGTGGTGGTTTCAGGGGGAGATGGTGGTGGTGGGAGTCTGAGAGAGACAGTGACTTGTAGGTGGAGGTGACTCACAATGGTGGTGAGCGTTGCTCGCCTCTTTTGACCCAGTAATATAGTTACCCAAATTGACATGTGTAATTTTAGTAGATCCATAAGCAATTTTTACCTGATAAATCCATTACTTGATAAATGGGTCGTAATTGCATGGTGTAATCATGTTGAATAAAGAGTATGATGCCATTACATGGAAATTTTTTATAACAAGTCGTTTCTGCAGGCATAGTGATCAAACTCTTGTGTGATGGCTTCAAAGCGGATTCAAAAGGAGCTGAAGGACTTGCAAAAGGACCCCCCTGCTTCTTGCAGTGCTGGTTAGTTCCCATCTGTCATGATATTGCTTGTATTCTGCCATGGGCTACATCTTTTGAATTTTAACCCGAACAAAGCAAGTAGATGATTTCTAACCCAAACAAAATTTCATTATTATAGTTGCTAGTGTAGCTATGTTGGAGATATTTACAAAATTTGTACAACATAACATCCTGAATGATTAATATTTGATATTATACTCAGAAGAAGGGGCTTGTTATTACCTTGGTGATTTTTAGTAAGTTTGGATATTGAGAACATGCAGTGAAGCTTTTATTCTAACCAGAAATAATAGATATGTGTTGACTTGTTATTTGTAATTTGTGGTTTCTTCAGGCCCTGCTGGTGAAGACATGTTCCATTGGCAAGCGACCATTATGGGCCCTGCGGATAGCCCGTTTGCTGGTGGAGTATTTCTTGTGTCCATTCACTTCCCTCCAGATTACCCGTTCAAACCACCAAAGGTAGTGTATCGATCTCTCTAAACTGTTTAGGAAACAATTTGCTTTTAATCTGATGTAATGCTGAATAACTTATGTTTCAACAAATTCTTTCTGAACTGTTGTCCTCCACAAAATGCTGGAGAACCTAGAGTTATTCATGCTTGATGTTTGAACTTATAATTGTTTTATGGGTTGAAGGTTTCCTTCCGAACCAAGGTATTCCATCCAAATATAAACAGCAATGGTAGCATCTGCCTTGACATCCTCAAAGAACAGTGGAGTCCCGCGCTTACCGTCTCCAAGGTAATATTTTTATAAATCTGGCATGGTGTTAATGACATGACATCTTGGAGCTGTACTAAGTTATAAAACATCAAGTTTTTTTATGGGATGGTGGTGATATAGCCATGATGACAGGGTTTGAGGGACGAATTTTTGACCCGTTTTATAGTGATTGGGTCTTTTTGGGTATGTTATATCTCTAATGGTGGAACTGGTGAGTTAAAAGAATCATCTAAAGGAAAAACTGGTTCACACCCCATAATATACTATTATGCATTAAATCTCCTCAACTAATCCAATAAAGTTTTTTGTAATGACACTATTTGTTTACAAGATTTAAAAGTTACAGACCAAAGGTGTTTTGGGTCAACAAGTACTAAAGATTACTTCTGTTTTGACCACAACCAGTTTTGTTGACCCATTACCCGACAAGCAAGCCCATTTCGTGACATCTAGCTTTAGCGACTGATGTATGTGATTTCGTGATGTGTATCTTCACATGACTGATTACTAGTGGGAACTTTGCAGGTTCTGCTTTCAATTTGCTCGTTGTTGACGGACCCAAACCCTGACGACCCGTTAGTGCCCGAGATTGCTCATATGTACAAGAATGATAGGGCCAAGTATGAGACCACGGCTCGGGCATGGACCCAGAAATATGCCATGGGTTAGGGTATGTGTAAGGGCTTTGTGCGTTAAGAAACGAAATAAAAAACCACCTCTTTCATATGAAAATTTGGTCGTGCTTGTTACTTTTTACTATATAATATCTTATAACATATATCTTGCATGACATTGTGGGAGAGTTTCTCTGCTGTGTGTTAATTTTCTGTTAAACTTGTTCTACCGTTTATAGCATGTCGTGCCATTCACATTTTTGGATGCAGTTATGTTATACGATTTAACTTAAAAAAGTTGGTTCAACTTTAAATAAGTAAAACCTTTAGAGCATCTTAGATAGATGTTTTGTTTGATGTTTTTGAGGTAGAGGAGAGTGAAGTGGAGATGTATTTTTAGATGTTTGCGAGATGTATTCAAGAATAGGCGAGTCATGTAATCCTATTTATAAATCTACACCCTGTTTTTTTACAAGACTTGAGCCATTGGCGGTTAATGAAACGTGTTTTTTACGCTTTTTGTATCGTTAGGTCAAGAGCTTTTTGGTAAGTAGTCCCGGATAGAAAGATGTCATGTGTCATTTGAAGCGTTTTCCACTCCCCTCTTGGGGATGCTATTGCTTAAAACCCATATTGTACTTGAAATTAAATAGTTTGATTGGTTAGGAGTTAGAGTGGTGTGTTCTTCCATCCCAACCAAAGGTTGTGGATTCAAGTCTTGATGGGGACAACTTTTAGCTAATCTAGGAGTTGCTGTTCAAAATAAAAAAAAGAATCAAATCCACGATCTGTGTGTTCTTAAAATCATAAAATGTGTAGTAGAAGTGAACAGAACTATCAGAATCAAAGACGGGCTTTGAGAGAGGGAACTTGGGTCGAATGTCGTGGTTAAAACATTTATGGCATTTGTTGTAACGTTGAGCTTGTTATGTTGTTTTTGTTTATGTTTTATGAGTTGTGGAACTCCAGGTTAATTAAAAGTTATGTCTGTTTAAGGTTGGGTTGTCTTGTAAGTCTTTTCTTTTATTAACTTGCTCTATTGTTAATTTTTGAATAAGTTATGTATTAGGATACTCTTTGTGTCTCTATAAGCTAATTTTTTTATATTAGGTGGTTGACCTAAAATGTAAAGCGAAATGAATTGTTTTCAAGTTAACTTGTGATATCTATAAGTTTATATATTAAAAAATAAATCAGGTGTTTTGGATGTTTTTGTTCATAAGAACTTGTTACATGTAAACTTATAACACCTGTCAATATCTTGTTAACAATGTAATCAAGTAAACTGATGCTTGTGTTGGATGGATGGCAATAAAGATGTTATGACATGAAACTAGTGGAAGTTAAATTCAACTTAAGACCTTTATTATAAGGAAATCAGATATTTATCATAATGCAACTCCGTGAAGGTTTAAATTGTGGTTATGTTATTACAATATCATTCATGTGGTGCCTGTGGAATAAGATAACTCACACATGTTCGTGATTGACTATTTACAGTCGTATGTAGTCCATTGAAAAGATTTAAGGGTTGTCGACAAGATGGAGAGAGTGAAACATTTTAAATACAAAAAATTTACATTAGAATAAGCTTGTCACTAAATCCATTATTGTATACCATAATACTATCCATGTAACTAACTTGATAATACAACCATCATCGTTGGTTCTAGGTGTTCGCCATTTGAACAAAAGAAGTTAAAGGAAAACGGGTATCGTGAATGAATGGGAGAGAGAGAGAGAGGGATGATATAGAATGTATAATATTTTGGACCGGTTATGATGCTTATGACAAGATAGTTTTATGTGCTTTGAGCAAGTGTCTATGGGGATTCACTTGAGGGTCTAATTATTGAGACAACCCCCAATTGTTGTATAGCCCTATACACGTTTTATAGGGGGTTCATATCTACTTATCTATTTATTATAATAAAAGAGTAATTAAAGAAGAGATGCGGCAACATTATATTTATCATCAATTTTTTTTGTTTCTCTCTTCTATTAAATAATAATTACATTAATAACTAATGTTATTAATTAACTCTCTTTTGAAGTAAAAAAACTTTTTTAATAAATTAAGGAGGAGATATTTTTTACCATAAGGAATTTTTCTAAAAACCAAACTTTTTAAAAAATACGAAATATTTTAAAATTGATGTATTCAAAAAAACAAAAAATAATTAAAACTAGAAGTTATAATAACAATTTTTTCTAAAATGACATTTTCAAGACGGTTTGTTTTGAAACAAAAAGTTTATTTTTGTAGTAAAAACAATAACAGTTTAAAAATTAATATCATTATTTTATTATTTATGATCATTATATGTAATATCAATCATATCTTACTTTAAAATACCATTTTAAATTTAATAAAAAAAATTTATATTTTATATTTTATTTATTTAACTTGGGTAGTACATAAATCTACTAAACTAGTAGCTCTCTATAATACATATTATACACCTCTGACAGCCTTCTAAAATTTACTCGTAGTCACCGTTTAACATTTCCATACATAAGGCCGACCTTGGACCTATGCAAGCTAGACATCTGCAAAAGGACCCAATCCTAAAAGGAGGCACAATAATATAGTTGAATATGATGTATGTAAATTTGTATATGTAAGTACATCTACATAAATACATATAAAGTAACTTTTGCCCAATAATAAAACAACCCAATCGACAAGCGTAATTCCTAAGTTGCACTTTAATTTCTTATTTTCAGCAGGCCCACATGTTTCATTTTATCAATTTATCTCCAAATTTAATCGCAATCCCAATCCTACATTACTTATTACAGACTTAAGTTGAAGAAGTTTTGAAACAATATCATAATCGCAATCACTAATTTTCATGTTTAGAGTCAATAACCATAGCCGATAAGATAAGCAGATTTGTTAATTGCAATTTAATTCGCATATATGATGTATTTTTTTCATGCTGTCTTCTTTTAGTTGTTTGTATAGCATATTACAGCAAAAATAACTCACATCACATGTTCAATCATCAACGATTCATTAATCAATCGGAGGTTGTTGGGTTCTTTCTATTCATTAATAGATTGTTTGCAGCTTGTATTGATTAGGTCAATTGTTTTAAACTTTACACCTCAAGTAAGTCTTTATGCTAATCTATAAGGTTAGCAAATCATTTTTTATTATTATTTTTCACCGTTTTAACTACGTAAATTAAGTTATATTGATACTATTATTTGGTGTTGGTTATTGCTATACGATTTTCGCCGTACTAATCGATTTTATTAATTTCTATAAATTTGATTTTTAAGGGCTCATTTTTACTACCAGCACAGGGCATATAAAATTTCAAGAACAACCTTGGCTATGTGCATCATATAAGAGGTCGGTTGTATAGGGTTATATGGGACATATAGCTCTCCGATAACCCTTATGAATTTTCTTTGCTTTTAGTGTCTTTAACTTTATAAGTTCGTATAGAGCTATACGTGACGTATAAACTGTTGTTGATTTACAACCATAGGCATCTTAATGTTAGGTAGGTTTTTATTTTTTGAGACCCACTATTGTGACTACTTTTTATATTAAAACTGTAACACAACCTTCCGAAAATATATATATTCATATAATTAACCATATTATTATTAGTTATTTGTTTGGTCAATCTTCTTCTAAAGCCAAAATTAAAAGTAGGCTTGTCAATGGCACCACATACAATATTCTAGTGTTTGACCATTCTGCCCATATTTCTCTCCACTGTCTTCGTTACCTTTAAGTGTCACAAATAAATTTTAAAAAAATATATTTTATTGTGGGGGATACGCACGTCTTTTGATGACGCTTTTGGGTTGGGTTGGGCCTAAATTGAAACATCTAAATGTAGCACAATATTCAAGTCAAGAATATTATTAATGTGGTAACTTGAGTTAGAGGTATGTTTGACTTTCTAATATTTCTCTTTTCCTTTTTTATATAATTAATTATCATATGAGTTGTACTGTTTAAAGTATTGTTTTGAAAACCGGATTGAACTGGTTGGTTTGATCGGGAACCGAATTTCAATCCGGTCCGGTTCGGTGCTTAAAACCGTTTTGTCATTGAACTGGTTGGATCGGCCGAACCGATTTTTTCATATATATTTTTTTGTTTTTCAGTTTTTTTACAAATATATTTATAAAATATTTATAATTTTATCTGGTTCTTATATCCGGTCAGACTGGTTGAATCGATCCGGCTGATGAACCAGTCAAATATCTTGTTCATTGTTCGATATGATTCTGAAAACATTGGTTTAAATTCGTATGAAATAATTTAAGAAATTTTAAATGTTGAGCAAGAACTTGGGAATTTTGAAATAAAAAACATTATATTTATTTATGTTTGTTTATTTTAGTGGTGGTGGTGGGTGGGCATGGTAGGGTATAGAGTGAATATTCTTGCATGAGTGATAGACCAAATATATCGTAAAAGGTGAAAAGAAAATACAAGGCTGTTCTTTCATAAGTATTTGACCAAATATATCATAAAAGGTGAAACGTACAAAATAATAATTGACCAGCAATAATTCTTAATATTATATTTTGTTAAATATTCAAATAGAAAGTGTTTTAAAATCTAAAAAATATAAAATTAATTTCTTCATCAATTTTTTGATTAATGATTAATATCAAATTATATAAAAAGGTTGTTAGAAGGGTATTAAGTATTTTAAGCCAGTTTTGTTAACTTTTTTAAGTTTTTATATTTTAATTATAACTTTTATATACGATATCATTTTTTAAATTACACTATAGTAACAAACATTTTTAAAATTTTAAAATGAGTACAATATCGTTATATAAAAACTAGCTTTAGTGAACCCGTGTATTACACGGGTTGAATAAATAAAATATTAAATAAAATAAAATTTTATTAGTTATTAAATAATATGTTATTTAAATTATGTGTGAGTAAGTACTATAAGTAGGGTTGCAAACGAACTGAACGTTTAGCGAACAGTTCGTGAATCGTTCGGCGGGAAGTTCGTTTATGTTCGTTCGTTTAGTAAATAAACGAACATGAACAAGAAAATTATGTTCATTTAGTTAAACGAACGAACATGAACACAAGTCGTGTTCGTTCATTTATGTCCATGACCGTTCGCTAATGTGTCCGTTAATGTTCGTTCATGAACGTTCGATAATGTGTTCGTCTATATTCGTTAAGGTGTTCGTTTATATTTTTAATTATTGTGTCAGTTATTTTTATGACTATTATATCAAGTATTTTTTGTTGTTTATGTTAACTACTTATTTATTTTTATTAATTTTGTGTAATGTTTGTAATAAAAAATATAGATTTTATTCTAAAATACATCTATGATAATTTGTATTCGTTTGTGTTTATGAGTTTTTTTGTGTTTATCATGTTCATAAACAGTTGTTTGTGTTCGTTTGCTTTTGTTTGTGTTCATTGCATTCAGTAAGATGTTGTTTGTTTTTTCTGCAGGAAAACGTCTGCAGTCTGCGGACCACTTCTGCAGACATCTGCAGCAGAAGAGATGGACCAAATGTCTGCAGTCTGCAAGAAAAAAACTGTTTGTTTTGTTTAACAACTACAGAATGCTGAATATTCTGTAATTAAACTAAATTTATTTTTTAAACTTTAAAAACAACTAATACATTAATATATAAATAAAAGTCATAGAAATACATTAGAATATAAATAAAAGTCATACAACACTTATTCATAAAACCATACGATTACATTTATAAATCGCTTATTCGACATTCTGCATTATCTGCTCAGCAATTTCATCTCTTAATTGACTCATATATTCTCGATCGGATGCGGTATCATGTTCTTCAACATTATTTTCTTCAGCATAAACGTGCATATCACAATTTTCAAAGGACACATTGGGTTGATCGTATTGTGTAAAAATATCATCGCTAAGACCATCTTTCCTTATAAAATTATTCAACGCGAAACATGCAACGATAATGTTCCTTTGTGTAACCAACGGAAATGGTGCCATCCTCTTCAATATAGGGAACCGTGCTTTCAAAACACCAAACGAACGCTCAATAATGTTTCGTAGTTTTGCATGTGCATGGTTAATTTTTTCTCTATCGGTCAATGCACGATTCCTACGAAAATCTCCAAGCCAATACCTTACATTACGATATGAAGCCATAAATCCTCGTATGTGTGCATAAGCGGCATCACAAAGATAATATTTATCTGTAAGGATATATAAATAATTAGGAAATTAAACTAAAATACCAAACATTTAAAAACAATTTATATACCTGATGGTGGTAACGGGAATGGAGCATTTGTATCTGATAAGGCCTCTGATAATATTCTGGAATCATGTGCTATCCCTTTCCAACCCGTCACAATGAATGTAAAAATCATGTTGAAGTCACAAATTGCTAATACGTTTTGATAACACTCTCATTTTCCCCTTCCTCTATATAAATCTTGTTTACTAGCAGGGACAACAACATGTATCAAAGTACCATCAAGTGCACCAACCGCTCCCTTAAAAATTCGTCGAAGTCTTTTGTTATGTCCCGGAATGTTTGGATTTAGATTGAAAGAAGTTGGAACTATCATATCTTTGGCAAAAAGCATCATTTTATCTAACACTTCATAAAAGAATTTATAAATTGTTTGCTTTGAGTGTTGAAATCTACGCTTTATAACCACGTAACGTTGATTATGACCAATTATCATTAAAAACATAGCCATCTTCTCCTCAACCGATACATGTTTACTATCCTTTAACGAATAATTTATTCTAAAATGTGCACATAGTCGGACAAAGGATTCACGAGACATACGTAGCACTTCAATGCATTGTTTGGGATTTCCTTGCAATAACTTTGTGACAACCGGCAATTTCAGGTCAATACCCGACCTTGACTTGGTTATAATTACATCTATAATACTTGATTTTCAATTGAATTCCAATTATTGAAGCCGTTTTATGCATTGCAAAATTTCACGCATTACATTTAATGCATCGGTGATTCAACGTAATTACCATTTTTACACGCGATACAACTGGCACACATGAACATTGGTCATAATTCATATACATGTACTAATAAATTCATTTAGGTGGTTCAAAGTATTTAGATTCCAAACCAAATGCATTGGAAAAGCTTGAATTTATAAATACACCTAATTGCGTAAATTAATATTTTACCCGGAACGAATCCTTTTAACGGACCTACTAACTACATGATGCATCATTAACATACCATCAATATTTATATATATTTATATATATGTGATATTATACAAGTTGTTACAATATCCTAATGCATTTTAAAAAGTAAAAAGTAAAAATATAAAAAAATGTAAAAATACCTATGGTGCAACAAATACCACCTAAATACCCAATACTACACAAAATATAAAAACCAAAACCCCCCTTTTCCATGCATGTGTTCATCCAAGCCACCACCACATTACTCTTCCACCTCCTTTTCAATAAAGCTCACAAAACTTACAAGATTTGACAAAACACAACTTGCCATATTCATGAAGCCTCTCTTTTGATGTGTTAAAGCAACATGTCTACCTTACCACTCTTGGAACACCATTTCCCCATCCTTTGACCGTGAATAGCAGCCCATGCTCCAAGAACTTTACACTTAAAGAGGATTGAGTGTTATAAAAAACATGCACCCTTCACTTCAACTACACCAACACATCACACTCATCTTCTCTCTTTCTCCCTCTCTAAAATTCGGCCAAGACACTCCTACCACCACTCCATTTGATTTTCAACTTATTTCCTTCAAATCTTGGGTGATTCAAGTGCCTTTGGTTGAAGATCAAGTGATTTTTGAAGCTTTCAAGCATCCTACAACATCTTCCCCACCTATTTCTTGTTTGGTTCTTAGTTCAAAGGATCAAGTCTTTTTTTTCTTGCATTTCAAGACTACCATCTCTTTCTCCTTGCTTGTTTAAGGTTAGCACTTTGTTTCTAATCTTCGATACACCATCATGATGTGTTCATATTCACTAACTCATCCAAAAGTGCTCTAGAAAAGTTTAAAAAGTAACAAAACATGTAAGACATTTTCTGGCAGATTCATGTTCTATGTTTTCGACACCATAACTCGACCTAAACATGGTCAAATGAACAGTTTCTTGAGCCTAACATTAACCTTAGGATGTCTAGTTTATAACCCATCCAACCTTGAAATTTTTAGATGACTATAATCTATCCAAAACGTGCAAACATGATTAAGGTGTTAAACCTGAATTTTTGGCAGAATAGATAGGGCTGAAAGATTGAGGCATAAGTTATGCTTAAAGTAACCAAATGGAGATTTTCCTTCCGTGGTAACTTAGCTTAAAGTGTTAGGTTTAAAATTACTATAGTCTCTATTTGTGAATGTAAGGTTTGACCCCTCAAAAAGGTGAAATCTCTAGACATGTACAGAAAAATGTTGCACTGACATCTGTTGCTTCATGACCCATTTCGAGTGACTTAAACCTAGCTAAATATTGCAAGCTATACCTTTTTGGAATCCTAAGACATAGATCTAAATATGGTAAAAATATCAGATTTTATAAAAAAATTTTGTATCATGAAAAGAGGATGACAACCAAGCCCAAAAATCCCTTTGATTCTGTCAAATGTCCATATTTATATAAAGTAAACTTTTAAAGATATTTGATAAAAAAAGGGAAACCCATACACATGGAAAGTATAATACCATTATACTTAATATAAAACACATTTAATACATTATGTACTTTTAGAAAGATAGATATGAAGACAAGAATCTAAATAAAACTTTTACGACTCGACGTGTCTAATTAGTCAAGTGACATTTTCAAAACTAACTTTGTGGATGAGTTATGCATGACCATCTGGGGTTAGTAATCATGACCTCATGAATATATTGTGATTTTGTTTAGGAGATTCCTAGACCAATCATACGTACAAAATATTGCTAGAATTCACGCGTGCATTACAGGTGAGTTTCACGGCCCCATTTTACTTATTTTTCTTTTGGGGGAGATTACTTGCAAATTACTATTTTCTTGGACACATTTACTTGTTAATGATTTCACATGTTATATAAGTTGTTTACTTACCGTGTAAAGTCCCCTGTTATCGAACCGTTAGTTTATTTCCCAAAGCGAGGTAATCATGGATAGTACTATTGGGTTTGACTACCCCCACCCGGATTAATTACCCTAATCTTGACTGGAGGTCTAAACGGGTGCATTATTAGCCTTTTCACACTCATGCTTACGGTAGGCATGGGTAGGGGCAATTTGTTACAGTTACAGTCTAGCTTCGGTTGCGGTGCTTATATAATATTGTAGTATTGTATGATCAACAATCAAATCATGGAAAGACTTGTGGTCCATTACACTGTTTACTATTACTTTCAAACCTGTGAACTCACCAACTTTATGTTGACATTTTTCATGCATGTTTTCTCAGGTAATTGATAGATGCACCAAGTTAAGCTAGCATGGAACATCTCATGTTTAGGGCCATTCATGTTGTTTGGGACATTCATTTTCGTAATTGTCATGTTTTGAAACAATTTACCTTATTACTATTGCTTCCGCAAATTTAACTCTGAACAATGATGTATTTTAAACTTAATTGAGATGTATGTTTTACAAAACCATGTAGTGGTCGATCAGTGACTATGAAATCATGATGTTCGCACCCCGCAGTAAACCGCTGTGGTTTGGGGGTGTGACAAACTCTAACGTGTATTTATGCCCTGTCATTTCTGAATCATTGTCTCGCATTCGTTTCAAACCTCTTCTCCAAAAAAACAAACATACAAGTACATAAGAATTACTAGAAGTAATTTCTTATTATAATCCATATGTGTCACACCCCCGCTAAGAGCGGAAACACGGGGATGTAACGAGACGAGAATCGTCATAACACATGGTAAGCGATAGAGATGCAATAATAATAATGATGACAAGCGTGTCATGACGACTCCTGACAACAAGGGGACTTGTGTCGTGTTTAGTCAGTATTCACGACAACATAGCCATAAGCATAAACATGATACATGAATCATATAACGAAGATGATAACATTGTATGCAATTCCCACAACCCGGGAACAAGTTACAAAGTATAATGTTGTTTGAAACAGATACAACAATTGTTTTCAAAATGACATGTTTAGCCCGAAAATACATCCTAGGGTCTCCACTAAGGCAGCATACCTAGAACCTCAGCTAGCCTGATCACCTGAAAAGATATGCTCAAAATGGTCAATAAAATTGTTGGTGAGTTCGCAGGTTTAAAGTAAATAAGTAATTGATGTTGTATAAAGTTGTTGCAGAATACCGTGCATACAGTTATAAGTAAGCAAAATCACATGACAAGAGCTTTACAACCAAACCTAACGACGTACACAAAGAATCTTGTCGGAATATATTCTCCCAAGGCCCGTTCCTGGCTTTTGTTGGTACTAACTAGTATACCAACACAAGGGTGGAGGTGTCAACCCAGTAGTACTACCAATACCTATCCGTCGGTTCCCACACTGGAATTAAATGGTTGTAAGAAAGAACCACAAAGCAGACTCAAGCATGTATCAGATAAGTACCCACAAAACAGTAGCACGTTGATTCTAAGTATGTAAATTGTATGTATGTTGTACAACATAAAAAACGGGCGAGCATACTTTTCCCCCATGTTTGTAAATGTTTGTAAAGTAGTGTAAGCATAAAAGGGGCCACGAGACTCACATGTTTAGTGGTAGATATGAATGATCAAGATTCCCAACAGTTGAATGCAATGATCGGTCAAACACCTATTAACAGTTATTGTTAAGCATTAATGACGTGTATAAAGCGTATAGTAATGTTTGGTCGGTTCGGGTTGTATCGATTCGGTCGTGGGTAGCACACACACAAGCGGACACACGCATCAGATCTTATGTAGATCCAAGTACTAAGAGCAGTCTTCATTGCTTATGACATCCTTGTAAAGATCTCATTGTTATGAAAGATGGCACTTGTTAAGTATCTGTAGTTTCAAATGGGTTGTCGATACTTGTAAAATGTTAGGTTGATTTCAATTGAAATAGTATGTGCATGTTGATAGCGTTGACTTTAATCTTTGTGGTCAAGCAATGACAATTTTACTGATGTTACCTTATCATCATCAGACGTTCAAGAGGAAATTCACACTCAACATCATCAGTCACACAACATGACCAGACGCTCGTCTCAACGCTCCATTCGTACGAATCAACCTTCAATCGTACGGATCAGCTTCATTCGTATGATTGAGTCTCAATTCGCATGACTGGCATTCAGTCGTACCACACAACACACATTCGCACAACCCAACCTCCATGCGCACGAATCAACCTTCAATCGTGCGAATTAGCTACTTTCGTACGATTGAACCTTCATTCGTGCAATTGGACTCCAGTCGTGCGAACACGCACAATCGCATACATTCAGTCGGTCACCTGACTCAATCGCACGCATTCATTTCGTTCGCATGACTCATTCGCACACATACACACGATCGCACGAATCAGTCGCATGACGTCCCCAGTCGCACAACTCAGTCGCCCGAAAGACACAATCGCATGACTTAGTCGCACGACTCACCTAGTCGCACGGCTCAATCACATGACAGACCTAGTCGCCTGAACTGCAGGTTCGCCACTGCAGAAGTGCAGAGCAGCCTTCGACTGCTCCGAGCACGGGTTTTACACAACAAGGACCTCCAGAAACATACTACAAACATACACAAAAATGAAACACAAACAGAAAGACCTCACACGCACCCACACGACCTCATGTGTTCGGGTTGAACCCGAACACCCGAAACCCTAGTTTGGACAGCCGTGAATAAGCAAGAAAAGGGACAACCAAGGTCGTCTACCTGCTAGAATAGAGTAGACTAGGCTGTAGATGGAGTCTAGACGACGAGAACAAGACCAAGCAGGTTGGATTTGGTGCTAGAATGAAGAAGATATGAAGAAGAAAGTGAAGAGGATGAAGAAGATGAAGAATGAAGATGAAATGAGATTAACGGCTGGAATATGGGTTTATATACCCAGCCCAAGTTTGCAAAATGGCAAGTTTAGTCCTTGCACTTAACCCCCGAGTTCCCCAAAATTTGTTTCGGTTGATTACGACCTTAAAATGTTCATTGTATTAAGGTTAAAAGCGTGTTTAATGGTAATTGATAGCTTAAAATGGTTTTATTAATGGCAATGGTTATAATTAAAATGATACATTTGGTGATAATGGTGATGAAATTTATAAAAAGGGTTTATGCTTAGCACAAGTTCACGGAGGAAGTACATGCACAAGAGTAATAAAGCAGACATGATTCCTTAAAGCAGGAGTCCATGAAGAAGAGGAAGAATAATTAAAATAATTCTATGCTTAATTATGTCGTTTGACGGACCTTAAGATGACGGATGTCACAATATGATCCTGTGTTAATAATAAAAAAGGCAACCATTAAACATCAAAATGTCATCATAAACATTAACCATAAAACATAACAAAATATCATCACCAACCAAATACAACCATAAAACATAACAATGTCAACACCAACCAAATACAACCATCAAAACATAACATTTCATCACTAACCCAATACAACCATCAAACATAAACAACGTCACATGCACAATTATATTAGTTTCATACTTTTAGCAGTCATTGTAATCCAACCTTTTAATACTTCTGGAATTTCTGGCAGTGTCATCCACGCCTCTCTCATGGATGACGACACTCCAAATATATGAAAAGCAGCTAAAAATAAAGGATCTAACGGGTCTAACCCAACTAATTTAACCTCTTAGAATAGTCAAGTAGTGTTGGTCCATCTTTTCCTTTAATCAAAAACTAATGAGCCTTTTGCATATCGGATGCTAAATCATTAAATGTGATAGATGATTTCGAGGTTCTGGCCCTTTTGATTGGAATAGGGTCGGGGGCCGGATCCTCGGTAGGCTCGGGGGTATCCTATGGAATAGGCTCGGAATTGTGTTGTTCAAAATCAAAAGAGCCGACATCATCTTCTATGTCATGAAAAATTGTATGTGTAATCATAAGTGGTTTGACACGTTGAGCAGAAGATGATCCAACAACTGAAGTTGTTTGAGTTGAAGTCCACTTGCAATTTCCAGTGGCAGTATTACCATCAAATAATTCTGCACAAAGTTCTGGAAAAGGCAATGGAGTTGTTTTCAAAGATCCAGCCTTCGGATGCCCCTAAACCCAAAATATAAAATATTATAAGTATATATTTATATGTAGCCGTTAAATATATATATAAGTATATGTTTATATGTGAACATACTTTCTTAAATTCTTCCCGCTCCTCGTTTGTTAGGGAAAAAGTATTTGTTTGAGGATTATATATATTTCCTGTTTTGTTTTTCAAATACACAAATCCGACGTACTTGGCTTTCAGATTGTCATAGGCGTTCTTTATTTGTTTTTGATTCAATTCAAGGTCAAACTTTTCTTTAAGAATTTTTCCTAATCTTTTCCAAGAGTCTTTTTGCATACTCAAACCTTTCTTACCCACCTTAATTATTTCTTCAACGCAAGTTTCTAACAAACATTGAATTTGCTCGTTTGACCATTGATGTTTCTTGTCCATTTCTATTAAATAATAAAAACATAATCACTAACCTTAAAAACCATTACTAAACCAATTTATTCTTCATACAAACTATAACAACCAACTAACCATATACAAACCATATACAAACCATATACCAACCATATACCAACCATATACAAACCATACACCAAACCATATACCAACCATATACCAACCATATACCAACCAACTAAACCATTCATTTCTCATACAACCATATACAAACCATATACAAACTAATCATACAAACCATATACCAACCAATTAAACAATTCATTTCTCAAACAAACCATAAACAAACTAATCATACAAATCATATACTAATGAACTAAACCAATTTATTTCTCATACAAACCATATACAAACTAATCATATAAACAAACTAATCATACAAACAAACAAATCATACAAACAAACAAATCATACAAACAACTAATCATACAAACAAACTAACCATATACAAACTAATCATATAAACAAACTAATCATACAAACAAACTAACCATATACAAACTAATCATATAAACAAACTAATTATACAAACAAACTAATTATACAAACAAACTAATCATACAAACAAACTAACCATATACAAACTAATCATACAAACAAACTAATCA
The DNA here is from genome assembly GCA_025506515.1 of Flaveria trinervia. NCBI lineage: Eukaryota > Viridiplantae > Streptophyta > Magnoliopsida > Asterales > Asteraceae > Flaveria > Flaveria trinervia. Next base: position 116,203,838 of record CM046444.1, on the reverse strand, counting down.
TACAAACAACAAATAAAAAAAAACCGACCTGTAGTGGGCGACGGTAATGGGGCCGAAGGGGAGGGGGCCGAATGGGAGGGGGTTAAAGGTAGGGGGCCGAAGGGGAGGGGGCGAAGGGGAGGGGGCCGAAGGGGAGGGGGCCGAAGGGGAGGGGCCGAAGGGGAGGGGCCGAAGGGGAGGGGCCGAAGGGGAGGGGGCGCGATGGCGACGGAATGGCGACGGTGGTGAGATGGTTGTGAAGAGGAGTAGGGGAGGTGGGTAGAAGATGGGTGGGAAATAAAGATGGGTGAATGTCATCAGATATTAGGGCTCAAATGAATTCAGAAGAGAAGAGGTTAGAAGAGGTTGTGAAGACATTGTTCCACCTCTTCTCCGTGCAGAGGTGAGGAAGACGTTTTTAATGAAACGTCTTCCAGAAAACAAACAGTCTGCGAAGTAAAAACCTCTTCCCGCGTCTGCGAGCGCGCAGATGAAGAGGTGGGGAAAAGGTTTTTTCAAAAAATAAACACCCCCTAAGTGTTCGTGAACAGTTCATGAGCATATTCATTTTCTTAATAAACGAACACGAACAATAAATCTCGTTCGGTAAGTGTTCGTGAACAATTCATGAAAAAGTTTATTTTGAACGAACGGCCTTGTTCGTGTTCGTTCAGTTCGTTTGCAGCTCTAACTATAAGTAATAAAACAATGATATTAAGTTTTTAAAATTTTATTTTTATAATTTCTTTGTTTTACTAAAATATAAATCAAACATTTTGTTTAAAAACAAAACACATTTAAAAAATTTTCATTTTTAAAATATTTCATGTTTTAAAAAAAGTATGATGTACGTTCTAGAAAGTTTTCTTTTTATAAAAAATGTTTCTTTAGAAATAAACATTAATAAAAAGATATATTTCTTAATGATTTTAAAAATAGCTTATAATCAAAAAATAAAATTAAATAATATAATTAGTAATTAATTGAGTTATTTAATAAGAGAGAGAAGCGGGAAAATTTTGTTAAGAGTAAATGTAGTGTTGACATTTGGCATCTTTAATTATCATTTTATGTCATGTGGTATTCTTAGCTACCCTTTTATTATAATAAGAAAATAATAAATACTTTTATGCTTTAAACTCATATGATTTATGTTCATCAATGTGTTTATAGTTAATTGTGTTTTTTTGCTAGTTATTATGTTTCTTTAAAGTGATTAATTCTAAAATATATAATTTTGAAATAACATTGTTGTGTAATTATGTAATGTAAAATACAATGATAAATTAATAATTAAGTAATTTAATACATTAAAAACATAGTGAAATACAATTTTCATACCTGACGTTTTGTTAAATTTGTAATTTTAATTCAAAAACTTTTTTTTATCATTTCAATCGCTGTGGTTTACCAAATGTTGTTATTTCCATCCACTTCACTAACTTCATTAATTTCTCCGTTACGGAATCCGTTAAGTTATCCGTTAAATATGAATGTATTTTAGTCTTTTTAACACCTTAATTGTTCAAATTAAACAAAGTTAACCAATAAAATATTCAACTAAAACTAAAAGAAAAATATAAAGCAACTAGTGAGACCAGACACTTCAGTTTTAAAGTTTTGATTAACATTATAGTTTAGAAACCCGTCTAGGCATCTACTACACGTGTTGTATGAAAAATTTACATAATAATTATTTAGTACTATTAAAAATTAAAAAATATTTTCTTGAGATAAAATATGCTTAAACTTACATATAAATAATCATTAAGTAATTAAAATAACAATAATTTTCAAACTTTCGTCTTTAAAAAAGTTTTTTGTTTTTAAAAAATATTGATTTTTTAACTCTCCAAAAAATTATTGAAATGTTTGTATTAAAAAACTTAATTTATTTTTTTATGATACGACACAAACCTAATAAAAAATATTAACAAAACATTTTAAAAACCAAATTATATGAAATATAAAGTTATTTAATACAAACATTTTAATATTTTTTTAGAGATTTAAAAAATCAATATTTTTTAAAAGCAAAACTTATTTAAAGACGAAATTTTGAAAATTTTGGTGCTATTGTTTAATTACTTATTGGTTAATTATATGTAACTTTAAGCATATTTTACCTCAAAAATTTATTTTTTTTTAATTTTTAATATTATTAAATAATTATTATATAATTTTTTTCATACAACATATGTAGTAGACGGGTTTCTAAACTAGTTAGTGTTAATTAAGACTTTTAAATTGAAGCGTCCAGTCTCACTAGTTGCTTCAATTTTTTTTTAGTTTTAACTGAATATTTTATTGATTGACTTTGTTTTAATTGGACAATTAGGATGTTAAAAAGACTAAAATACACTCATATTTAATGAAAAACTTAAAAGAATTAGTGTAGTGAATGAAAATGACAACATTTGGTAAATCACGGTGACTGAAATGACAAAAAAATATCTTGGATTAAAATGGAAAATTAAATAAAACGTCAGGGATAAAAATTACATTTTACTCTCGAAAACAATAACAAAATAACTTTAAATAATATAAAACATAAAACAAATAATAAAACTTAACTCATTTAACTTAGTATCAAGTTAAGGAAAAATCTTAACTCGTTTAACTCTGCACATCTTGTTTTTTTCTCTCTATAAGCATATAACTAAAATACAAGAATAAATAATAATACTACTAATATCTCTTTAGTTTGTTAAAATAATACAAATTAAAATAAACTTTGATGGTAAAATAAAAAGATATAAAAAAGAAGATTAAAAATAACTAAGACAGTCCAATCTCATATTTGTTTCTAATATCTTGTTGATTTCTTCAACCAATTGACGATCCAAACATGTTAGATGGTCAATGTTTTGGACAGATAATTTTAAATTCCTTATGCATTAATCATTTTTTATTTATTTATTCTTCCGCATATTTACAGAGGAACTTATTCGTTTTTTTATTATAAAACTTGAGTCCCTAATGATATTTGTGAAACTTAAGGGAGCCATGATATGAGATGATGATAAGCTAAGTATAAATTCTTTGAGCCGAAAGAGTTATTTGAAGCAGGAGAAAGTAACCTGAAAAGATTTTGGACTTAAACGAAAAAGGTGTTTCACCAGCAAGAGTGCAAGTGTCAAATAAACTCCCATGCCCTAACTACGAGAGTAATGTTTTCGGTAGCGGATCGAACGTTGAACCGGACGTCTTACGGATTTGATGGTCGGACTGGACTTAAGAATCGGATGACGTCATAATTTTATTTATAGTATATTATAGGGAAAACTTTATAAAAATGTAACCAACTTTCATAACTGTTTCAATTAAGTAACTCTAATTTTTTTTGTCCGGATTTAATAATTTAACTTGTAAGAAATATACTAATCCTATATATTTTACCTATTCAATAAGTTAAATTGTTCTTTTATTATTTTTAATTGATTATTGACTTGGAATCCATGGTTATTACTTAAAATAAAATAATCTTTTGTTAAATACCCATCAAACTTTCCCAAAAATGACAATTATTAATGTTAAAAAACTGTTTTCCAAAATTAATAAATACATGCAATTTGTACAGATGTTTCACTCAATTCAAATTTTGTCAAAACAAATTTTCAATCGTAGGTTTAAAAAGTAAATCGAGCAGTTAATTATTAATGTAAAAATATGTTCTCCAAAATAATCAAATACATTCAATTCGTTCAATAAGTTTCACAAGAGAAGTTAATTAATATTTTTAAATAAAAATTTTGAACGTAGGATTAAAAAATAAATCGAACACTTGATTGAAAAAAATCCAATCTAAATTAATAATATTAATTCCAAGTAATCAGATTTTAGAAGAAAAGGAAAAATTTTAACATGTTACATCAACACTTTAACTTGTTTAAGTAGGTAAAATTTATAGAATTGACACTCTTTAAAAGTTGAGTGATTAAATCAGAAAAAAATGATTGAGTGATTTTTTCTGATTTAATCGAAACAGTATGAAAATTGATTATATTTCTATAAAGTTTTCCCTATATTATATATATATAGTTATACATATAATTCAATATAAGTAATTTATATGTGTATTTTATAGTTATATATAAAATTTAACAATAATCTTATGTGCAACATACTCATTATTGTCAAGCACTTCGTTTTTACCCATTAAAATAAAAAAAACATAAAATCCGGTTCGACCCCCGATCTGGTCCCTGTCAGGCCACCGGTTCGGTCCTTTGATTCGCTCGGACTTGTTGGACCAGCCGGTCCAATCCGGTCTTGAAAACAATGCATGAGAGTATACTGAAGGCCGGATAGCATAAGGGGTTGTTTGGTAACTTCTGAACGATTAAATGTTAAACCAATAAGATGTATAAACCTTAAGTGCTGAACCATTAAGACGTCTAAAACCATTAAGAGCTAGTATATCGTTTAACTATTCAAATATAAAAGTCTAACCAATTAAAATTAGAAGTCTTAACCATTTAGCATTAGACTTCTTAACCATTCATCACTAGTATAATATTTAACCATTCAGAGGCAAATGTCTGAACTATTCAGAGGCAAATGTCTGAACCATTCAGACATTTGCTCATGAAACAAACAGTTTGAACCATTAAATATAAAATTATTTAAATATCTAAACTAGTAAAATACTGATTAAGAGGATATCAAACGGCATCTGTATATATCATAATATTGGAATGAAATGTATCATTAGTGATTAGTAATTATTAAATATATATGATAGGATATTACAATGGAAGGTATAAAAAGGAAATCCACGTGGGGGCTAGAGATATGAAAATGACCTTACTTGGTAGGACCTTACTATAGACGCATGGGTTAAGCTTACTCCTCGTGACTCTAAACACACTTTTCATACAAAAGAAAAAATAGAAAAAAAATCTTTTAAAAGTAATACAAATATCTAATGTACCTTATACATGTGTAATTATGTTAGAATTATAACCAAAGTTGCTCAAGAACTCTTCTATTTAAAGCTCGGTTAATTACTAGATCAATTTTGTGATTGTTCATATTGCGATCCATCATTTATGAAACCCTGAAGTAGATTAAGCCATCATACAAGGCGGATCTGATTTTTATTTAAATTTCATCTTTCACATGTTCGTTTTTTGGGGAATAAGCGATCAGGGCTGGAGTCGAGGATTAAGAGGCTCGGGATGAGTTAGAAAAATGAGCCTCAAACAAAAAAATTATATTGATTTTTTTTGTTTTTTGATAGGTTATTAAATTGTCTATGTGTAATAGGTTAATTAAATAGGTTAAACTGTTTAACTAAAATCATATTGGGTAAAATAGGTTTAATTAAAATGTGTAATGAGCTTATTTAAACCGTGTAACGCATTAGTTCTATATAATATTTTTTTTCAAAACATACGTACCTTTTTATTAATATGGGACTCCTCGGGAAATTGGGCCTTGAGTGGTCGTCCCTCCTGCCCCTCCATTTTGCCGACTGTGAAAGCGAGTCTCCTTAAACTCAAACTTAAACGTTATATTAACATGACATGCACCCTCATTCCTTTCAATCGAAAATTTTCTATTTTAACTTTATAGAGACGATACGTACTAAAAAAAACTACTACATAATAAACTCATGATCTATAGACTTATATTATATTACGTGCTGCTTTTTGTTTGTATTTATTTCTTTGTATCATGTATATACTAATCTCTATACCTATAGTTATGATTATATAAACTTATTCAACTTTGAATGATGTGATTAGATATGGATTAGACAGTCGTTAGAACATCTAAATCATGAAACAATTTGTTGCAAAATTTGAATTTTTGAAGTAAGTTTGTCATCATAAAATTTGAACTAAACTAAAATAAAAGTTAGATTATACAAACATTCTTTTTTATTATATAAACATCTTATTATTTTTATCTCTATCCATGTATCTCTATCTATAACTTTTAAATCACTTATGGTTTAATTGTGACAAATATATTTTTACTCCATTGTTGTCCTTTTTAGTGTGTTTTTGTCTTATATCTTCTATGCAATTAATAAGCAAACAGAGACGCAACATGCTTTAATGAACTGAAAATAACAACAAAAAAGTACTTTTAATGATCAAATAGAAACAAAAGAGGTTGGATTGGTTAGATTATATGTTGAAAAATAACATAAATACGTACTTTTGATTCTCTTATAGTTATAGTTTAGTCATTTTCTAATTATTCGCGCCGTTGCGTTTTAATATTTACAGTATTTGTGTTCATGTGAAAATAATATTATCATAATTACCACCAAATAATGATAATAATAACATTTGATATCCTTAATTTTATCTACAAACTTTTAGATTTATTATTATATTTGTCTTCCTCTTTTAGACTTTAGTTCCATCAATCATAAATACAAGAGAATCCCTGATAAATTCCTCTCATCCGCCACCCACGTGACGGTCTCCTTTCAACAAACTTAAAATGAAAATATAAAAAAAAAATCACAAAATATTAATCAAGTTTTAAAAATGTTTTAATTTAGTCACTCATCCATATTTTTTTAAAATTGGACTTCCAAACGATCAAATCGAGTCATTACCATATTTTATTATGATAAAAAATAATGATGGAAAATACATTGGAGTTAGAATTTTCAATATATAAAATTATATTAAAAAATAAAAAAAACATGTTAAGTATGAAAAAAATAAAAAAGTGCCTAAAATTTACGTCAGCGTTCTATATCAGCATCAAAATATAGAAAAAAATATTTTCTAACTGAATCCAAAAGTATAACATGCTAAAAAATATGTTATGACTTTTAATTTGTATAAAATATAAAAATGAGTGATCTAATTGGAACTTTTAAAACTTGAGTTACTTAATTGGAACACTTTTGAAAGTTGGTTACTATTTTATAAAGTTACCCCAAAATATAAATACATTGTTTTAAAAATGACCAATTTATAGCAATTGGTTTATGCCTTAATGCCATTTTAATTCCATTTTAGAGAACTCATAGTAGAGTTCTAAAAATATATAAGTGTGTTTAGTTTATTATATGGAATGGTTTTAAGTGTTTGTAAGTAAAAAGGAAAGAAAATGTTATAGTGCATTGATATATTTAAAGAAATCATTGTTCATGTGCTGTTTGTTTTTTCTGTAGGAAAACATCTGCAGTCTGCGGACCACATCTGCAGACATCTGCAACAGAAGAGGTGGACCAAATGTCTGTAGTCTGCAAGAAAAAGACTGTTTGTTTTGTTTAACCCCTTTGGTTCCCCAAAACGAGCTTCAATTGTGAAACAGAAGTGAAATTGGATGCAAAATTGAACACCGACACCATCCAATTCCTAACACCAATAATCAAACTGAGCTAATTTGGTATAACTTTCACGAAAACATGAAAACCCACATCGAATTTGAGACTTACAGCTGTTATTTTGTGGGTTTTGAAGGGGAGAAGTGGAATGAAGAGGGTACAAACCGAGTTGTTTGTAGGAATTGCTGGTGTGATTATCCATGGGTTGAGAAGAAGCTGCAGCTTGAAGTAGCAGGCGACGGCGGTTTCTTACTCCGGCGAGGCATCTCCGGCAACTACGGCCGTGGTGACGGTGGAAGTGTGAAGCAACGGTAGTTTTTGAAGCCATAAATTCAACTTCTAAAGGGTTTGTGGCGACGGGGAGGGGGCGAAGGGGAGGGGGCCAAAGGGGAGGGGGCCGAAGGGGAGCAGGTGCGGTGGGTGGCGACGGGGAGGCGGTGGCGCGGTGGCGACCGGGTGGGGGGGGGGGCGCGGCCGAGATGCTTGTGAAGATAAAGATGAAGATGGTTGTGTGAAGATGGGTGGGGAATGAGATGAAATCAGATGTTAGGGCTCAACCAATGAAGAGAAGAGATTAGAAGAGGTGTGAAGACATTGTTCCACCTCTTTTCCGTACAGAGATGAGGAAGACGTTTTTTAATGAAACGTCTTCCAGAAAACAAACAGTCTGCGAAGTAAAAACCTCTTCCCGCGTCTGCGAGCGCGCAGATGAAAAGGTGGGGAAGAGGTGGGGAAGAGGTTTTTCCAAAAAACAAACACCCCCTCAGTCTTTATAAAATTTTTAATATTTTTAAAGTGTTTGTGAGTGAAAGAGTAAGAAAAAAGTAATTATCAGAGTATACAAATATTGGCTGTTAACAAAAAGAGTAAAAATTATTATTTTATTGTAAAAAAGAGAGAAAATATAGTAATTTTTAGTGTAATTATATAGATAAAAATAAAAAACTCACTGTAAATGCTCTTTTTAAAATTTATTTCACCTAAGGAGATAGTATAATTTATCTTAATTTTACCCCACTCACTTTATTCCCTTTTATTTTTACCTCTCAAAAGTAATAAAAAACAATAGTCATCTTCCTTGTCACTTTGTTAACGTGTTAACGCGTTGCCACTTTAACACCCCATGCTCAGGCCAAGTGGAGTTTATCAACTGTCAGGGCCACGTCCACAATGACACCTCAGAGAGTGAATGCATAGGCTTAAGAAGCGATAAATTAACAACACGACATCACACGTCCTAGAGGTTGTGGGTACTTGTGTCCAACCTTTTCTCCAATATATAAAAATATGGGCGAAGAAATCACAATGAGAAACACACTCTTAAACTAGATAAAAATGGGAACGATTTCTTGGCTTAATGGTTCACTGGGAAGGTGGTAGACTTTGTTTTTTTTTAAAGTTTAAATTTTAATTCTTAACATTAATGAATTAATACTAACTTTGTGTTACTAACTTTTAATCACTAACCTACCGTTAAAAAAACTAGATAAACGTTTTATGTTTTAGATGGTCACACATCGTGACACAAATTTATTTATTCATTTTTAAATATAGCAATACAATATTTAAGATACGATAAGAAATAAATTAGATAAAAATTTACAACTGTGAGTCTTTTTAACTTTTAACTCTACCTAAAAAAATAAAACCTTAAATGTTATCCAATTGAGTCTACGTGACACTTCATAATCATACCTTTGATTTCTTCAATCATTTATAATCTCTCTCACACTTAAAGATTTCACCACTTTTTATTCGATTTATAGTTAAAAGAAATATATATACTTAGACTCTTTCCAACGTTACAGTTCATCCTTCTCACAAACAGTTTTAATCAGCATGTCATATTAGTTTTCACTTATTTTCACTTATTCTTCCCACAAATACTTTTTATCCCCAACACTATTCTTTCCGCAAACACTTTTATTTTTCCACCACATATTTTTTATTAATTTATTTCAAATAAAGATATTTAAATTATTGTAAAATTAATAAATAAAAATAACAATTTAAAATATTTTAATACTATAAATGAAAAAAAATTAAAATATATACTTAAATTATTATTTAATTAACTCATTTTAATTTGTTATTTAATTAACTCTAACTAATTACTTTAATCCTAAAAATGTAAAAAAAAAATTTCTATTTAATTAACTCATTTTAATTAAGATTTTATACTTATATTTTTATTTTAATTAAACGATTTTAAAATATTTTAATTGAAAACATTTTAATTAAAATTATTAAAACTATTATTTATGATGGTGGGACCCACCAACCCTTCCTTTCCACCGCCCTTCCCTACGGATCAGCTTGCATCCTTCCTCCTCCTCCACCGCCGCCCTTCCGGCGGACGCCGTCCACGTCGACGATGGGCGACCCACGGGGTTGCAATGGGGAGAGTCTTAGCGTGTGTGTATATATTATATTTATCTTTATATTTTTATAAAAAGAATTGTTGGTGTTGTATTGTTTTGCAGAGTGATACTACAAAAGAGGGAGATGAGGTGAGAGATTATCTGCAACGTGAGAGGGACATGGTAAGGTACGGTAGATATCAAGAGAACAATGGGCTTATCGTAGGGTCGCTCTCACCCTACACCTTTTTCCATTCTTTTATTCTAACAGCCTTTTTGCTGCTCTCCTACCCCCACCCCCAATTCTTTTATGTTACATTTTCTACCCTCTTTTCTATCTCACTGACACAAACAGTCCCTGCAATTATATGTTACAAATGAATAATTAAAATTTTAAAATGTTTTAATTTTCTCAAATTGAACCATTAGACTATCAAATTGAGTCGTGATTGAATTTTCTTATGTCAAGAAATTAGTGGATGAGAAGATGTGAAGGTCGAAAATTTTAATATATGAAATTTTATTAAAAAATTAAAAAAACATGTTAATTATAAAAAAATGTCTAAAATTCATGTCAACATTATACATCAATATCAGAAAAATAATATTTTCTAATTGAAACAAAACACAAAAACATGTTAAAAATATTTTAAAACTTTTTAAATATAATTAAATAAAATTATTAAAACTAAGTGATTTAATTAAAATAATTTTAAAACTTTGAGTTAGCTAATTGAAATACTTTTAAAATTTAATTACTACTTTATAAAAGTACCCATATTATTAACGTAACAAATTATATACATGCGCATATAACAAGCATCATCACGTGAAGATTTACTTTGATATATATTTTTTAAATCTAGATTGAAAAAAAACTAAAATAAATCAGGAGCAAAATAAAACACAAAACGTAATGGCTTATTTAGAAAATAAAAAAAAACTGTTATAAACTTTGGTATGGAAAATAAAAAATAAGTAATAAAACATTTGGGTATATAGTTAAAGTATATGGTTTCAATTAATTTGGTTTGGTGTCACCTAATATTATATCCGTACCCGCATCCAAGTCCGCATCCAAGTTTTATTAATTATTAGTTACAAATATAAGATCGAACTCGTTTCAACTCGGTTCATTTGAGCTTATAGCGAGCCGATATTGAATAAATTACATGCGATTGTACTTATATCATTTACACCATAACGATGTATTGATATTGTAAGATTATATTATACAACAAGTGTATATTAATTTGTTGCATAATAGGACATGGAATATCCTTCACCGATATCACTAGAATTAGGTGTTCGAATATCTGAGGAGATTTTTAAATGGGTTAAAATTTTCATAATAATACACACCATAGAATCAAGAAATACATGTAATGATACTATCATGAATAACAAAAATTAGAATCAAGAAAAATACACATGATTCTTAAGGATTGAAACAACTTAATTTAAAATGGTCTCACCTCTGTTATTTTTTTGGGCATAGGGTATATAACAAATAATATAATCGTACATAAAATATGATAAAAATAAAAATATAATATATGTTATATAAGCATATATAAACATTAAATACATATAGAATATAATAATCAAATAATAGTAAATACTACTTATAATATAAGCATGCGTTTCAATAATAAAGCTCTCAATGAGCCAATATTAAGCTCGAACTCTCTTAAGTTAATGGTCCGAACTTAAACTAGCGAGCCCATGTTTCGTTGCGTCATTTACACCCCTATCGGCTACAACAAACGCCTCTATGTATGTCTCCATTTTCCACTCACCATATCCACAAACTATCTTCCTCCATCTCTCGCATTCGAAGTTAGTGAGCTTTAATCCTCAATCTCCACAAAGACAAATCTCCTACTCTCTTCAACATCCATCAACCTTCAATGTCAAAACAACCAGAGATCACACGTTATAGATTATCTAACTATTATATTATGTTAATCATACTCTTATCATTGATTTGACGATAATTACGTATATCTTTAAAACCAAGAAATCTACAACTACACGTCTTTTTTAAAAACAATAATAAAACTAAAGAAAAAACCCCAACCTAAATAAAAGCATAGACAAATGAAGCATTAGAAATGTGACATTTTACCAACTCAACAATCTTTCATAATTACTACTAGTTTAATAATGTTCAAATAATATCGTAGCATTAAAAGAGGAATGTAGTGCAAGAATATGTCGGTGGACCCGCAATCAGCGTATCATAACCCCCTGGTTTTAATGTTGAGTCGTCGGATCAATTAATGCATGCAGTGTTTGTATATGGTAATATAGTATGTAGCATGCTCCAAATCGGAAGGACATGTCAGATCACAGCCGTCCACGTGGCATATGGAACAACCCTATTACTGGTAAACTATAGCGTAGGGTCATCAGACGAATCTGATTGGTTGGTTTCTTGGGTTAAAATCGTAATTAGATTCTCTTGCTTTTGGGTTAAAAAGTAAATCCTGTTTTCACCATCAATTTATTTTACATGTAAATCCCTTTGGTTGGTTGATACAGGATATAGCTCGTGTAATTCACTAATTTGTTTATCTTAATAAATCAAACGAATGACATGTGTACAAAAACTTAAATAAATTTCAAAATGTGTAACGTGTTAAATGACAAATAAACAAGTTTGAAGTTTTAATAGACGGGTCAAAGGTGTAAGTTTTCATGGTTTTATATGTTAAAAGTAATATTTTATTATAATTTTAGATGAGTTGATCAGTTAGTCTGCTTAATTAAACGAGTGATACATGTTAAGTGAAGGACTTTATGTTTTGGTAATTTCATACACATACGTTATTAGAGCATATTTACACTAACATCTTCATTCCTATTCATATATTTACACTAAAAATACAATTTTTTTACTCTCTCTTCTAATTAAATAATATATTTTTTATATTTTTATTATTAAATTTTCTCTCATATCCACTCACAACCACTTATATCAAAATAAACCACCTGCTGTAAATGCTCTTAATACTATTCCATACTCTGTCTTTTATGTGGTTAAACTTTATTTACCAAGCGGGATGCCCATTAACCTGAATATCGTACGCACCTTGTTACTCACTTGATATACAAAATACTCAATTATATTTATAATAATTGTATAATTTTAATAACATCAAATTAGTAATATTGACATACCATTTCCGCATTTGTAATAATTATCTCCTAACAACATATCGATCCAAACCTGTGAAAACTATTAAACCTAATATCCTACCCGGAAACCGTCCCAAGAGATTTTTATCGCATTCAGGTTTTTTTTTCTCATACCTATTTCCATGTCACGCATATGTTGTGTTCCAGGTCGTGTAAAAAATTAAAGTGTAAAAAATGAAGGGCTTATTATGTAACTTTTTTTATACAAGAGGGTAAAAAAGAAACAAAAAGAAAGAGTACAAATGAAAGGGGACAGGGGTGACAAATAAGCAAAGGTAATGAGCAGCTTTGCAAGGAGAAGGAAAGTTGGTTGGAGTGTGAGAAAGAAGAAAACCTATACATACAACATATACATACACCACACACACACATATCTCTCTGTGTGTTCTTCACCGTCGAAGATCTGTTCGTCAATCGAGAAAGATTCAGACGATTACTTGCAATATTCTCGTCAATTTATAGCAATCTATGTATAAAGACGTTTCACCTGAATCCAATCGGTACACCTTTGCAGATTGTGATCTCACGCTCCATATTTAGGGTTTCGGTACGTTTATTCTATCCAACAGACTTTATACTGAACGAAAATTGTTTTTGTTCAGTGATTTAATCGTGTTTGAAGAAGAAGATGCGTGATGATGTTTGTTTGAGATCTGAGTGGTTCGTTCGTTGCTTGCATTGTTGAATTAGCCTTCTAGCTTCGTGTTGAATGTAATAATCATCGTGTTGTTGTTATGTTTGCTTTTTGTTAGATCGATTACGATAAGTTTTGCTGATTTCTGGAGTCGATAATTGCTTTTTTTGTTGAAAATGGATTTGTAATGAGTGTGTATGGATTTAGAATCACGGCATTTGGGAAGTTGGAGAAATTTGAGGAAGATGATTGTTTGTGAGATTGATATTGTTGGATTTTGGGGTTTTCTTCGGTTTTTTACTGATTAGATATCTAAGAAGATCTTGATCTGCAAAATTTTTTTGGCTGTAAATACGAATTTGTATGAGATTTTAAGTGGAATTGACATAAAGAAGTAGGTAGAAATGATGACTTTTTGATTAATTGAAGCTGTAAATCTTCTTGTTTCATAAATTTTCATGACATTATGCATTATACTGTAGGATGCTTTGTTTATGTATTAATGGTGGTCAGTGAAGTCTTCTGCTGAGTTATCATCATTCTGTAACTGGCTAAAATGTCAGGTAAGTTGCACAATTTATTGCAGGGAAAATTCTTTATTCATTCATATAATTATGTTTTTAAGAAAACAAATGTAAACAACTAAACATTTTGTATCTTCATTTTCATTTTGTTAGGGTTTGAAGGAGTTGATGCTTTTGATGAAATAAGAGAAAGAAGGTTGGATCTAGATATTTCTGAAGATGAGAGAAGAAGATCTAAAATTGGAGCCTTAAGAAAGAAAGCGATAAATGCTTCAAACAAATTCACTCATTCACTAAAGAAAAGGGGGAAAAGGAAAGTTGATTACAGGTTCCCTTCGGTTTCGATTGAAGATGTACGCGATGCAAGTGAAGAAAGAGCTGTTCATGAACTCAGGCAAAAACTCATCGAAAAAGATTTGCTCCCTGAGAGACATGATGATTATCATACATTATTGAGGTTTGTAAAGTTTTTAGTTTTTATGTCATTATTTTATAAAAATATGAGATAACTTTCCTTAAGTATATATCCAGTAATAACTATGGACTTTGTTTATAAAAAAATAGACCGAAAAGAAAACATACCAAATGATGAAAATGCCCTTAAATTGTTTGAAAAGACAAAGATACCATTAGTTAGTTGGTTATTTGTTCTATTATGTGAGAGTAAAAAAATTATATAACTGTCAAAACTTATAGTTGGGTAACCTCTTATGCATAATCCCTATGAATAAAATATATTTCAATTTCTCAAATCTTTTTCATTTAGGTTTCTAAAGGCAAGGGATTTTCACATTGAGAGGACAATTCGCATGTGGGAAGAAATGCTAAACTGGCGAAAGGAGTATGGAGCAGACACAATATTAGAGGTAATAAAAGGGGTTTAGTGGACCACATTGGCACATTGTAATCTTACTTTCACCCTTTTGTCATTGTATTTAAAATAAAGTTTTTTTTATTTCACACTATGACAAAAGGTAAAGACAAGTTATATAATTGTGTAATTAAGCTATAAAATTAGACTCTACAAAGGGGTAGTGGATTTGCACTTAAAAATCGAAACCACATAGTGAAATGTTATGTGAATGTCATATTCTTTATCTATGATTTCTAAATTGTTAGCGTAATGATAAAAATCAGTTTACTTTCATAATGTATATAGTGTAATCTTGCATAATAATATAAATTTGAACACCCAGGATTATGAATTTGAAGAACTGGAAGAAGTATTACAGCATTACCCTCACGGGTACCATGGAGTAGATAGGGAGGGAAGACCTGTTTATATTGAAAGGCTTGGAAAAGCACACCCCGGCAGACTTATGCGCATTACTAATATTGACCGTTACCTAAAATATCATGTCCAAGAATTTGAAAGGGCTTTTTGTGAGAAATTTCCTGCTTGTTCAATTGCAGCAAAGAAACAGATTTGTTCTACTACAACCATTCTTGATGTGCAAGGCATGGTATGTGAAAATCAGCTGTTGATACTCCATTCATAGACGTTGCAATTATAATCCTTTTACTTCTCAATTGGTCGGTTTGGGATTTGGGGGTTGTGTTCTATATATAACCAGCCATAAAAGTCTCCTGTCATACTGGTTGAATGTCACCGAAAGGGCATTTTAATGCATTAAACCTGAAACTGTTTTATTCACACCAATTTTGCAATCTTATTTCTCACACAAATTGGTTATATGAATAATTACAAATGTAAGGCAAAATGTGTTTCGGGTCAAGCCTATCTGTGACATGTTTTAACCCACCCAAAATATTGATCCGTCATGACCCAAACCCATTTGACCTACCCATTTTGCCACCTCTAGCTCTGCGTATAGTTTGAGTATCCCAATTCATTGTTTCCTGTAATATGATATACAGGGATTGAAGAATTTTACTCCCAGTGCTGCAAGTATTCTTGGAGCTATGGCAAAGGTTGACAATAACTATTACCCGGAGGTAAACTAATCCTTCCTGTAATTTAAAGAAATCTTAATTAGTATTTGTTTATTAGATAATGACTTCTGATATTTAAGTGCAGACATTAAACCGTATGTTTGTTGTCAACGCTGGCTCTACCTTCAAAAGATATATATGGCCTGCTGCTCAAAAATTCCTGGATGCAAAAACAATTGCAAAAATTCATGTGCTGGAGCCCAAGTCGTTGGGAAAGCTACTTGAAGCCATTGACCCAAGGTTTGTGGGTTATAATTAACATTTTTGCTATTTTTTTATTTCCTTAATTAGTTGACTTTTTAAGTATAATATCCTTACCAATGAATTGCTACAGCCAATTGCCTGATTTCCTTGGTGGTTCCTGCACGTGTTCTGTTGAGGGCGGTTGCCTTAGGTCTAACATGGGTCCATGGAATGACCCTGAAATCATGAAGGTATTCACTTACAAGAGAATAACTTATTATGTACTTTTGATGTAAATAAACTATTTAGTAACTATTTTGCTTTTTCTTTTCAGGTTGTGAATAACGCAGATGCCACATTCATAAGACAAATCACCAGTGTCTCAAGTGATCAAGAGAAAGTTGATTCTTATGTACAAATACAACCTGTAAAGGCAAGTCTCCCACTCAAGTACCTTGAATGCTATTTTATTATAAAATTATCTTTAGAATTCAAGTAATCCGTGTATTAACAGGGTAGAAGAAGTGATGCATCGACTATAGAATCAGGATCAGATTTGAAGAAAATCTTTGCTCTTTAACTACCCGAACTAGTTCAGAGAATCCAAAATTAGAATCAGTTTGTGAAGAAGTAAGTTTTAGTTTTAGTCATTTACTTTTGCCAATTCTGATATATGCAATAAATTTATGTTCATTCAATTTATAATGTTATGCAGGTGATGGAATCCGATTCACCTGTTTATTATAACTGCCATGATTATTTCAGTCCTGTTGAAGAACTTTCTATTCCTCATAGTAAATCTTTTTCTGAAAAGTTAGTTAACTTATGGTTGGATATTGTTCATGAGAAGATAGTGAAGAAAAGCTTCAGTATATTAGGAAGACCACTCGTGTTCTTGTTTGCAAAACTGATTGCTTTGTCTGGAAGTCAACCAGTTGACTTTTGGGGAAGACAGAACAATGTACATCCGACGAATGCAGTGGAAAATGGAACAGACACAGAATCTGAACCAGAAAGTGATAAAGAAGATGACGCTTTTCCTTTTGCTGACCGACTTCGTAAACTTGAAGTGTTGTTAGAAGAACTTAAAAACAAGCCTGCTCAAATACCTGCTGAGAAAGAACATATGTTGCATGAATCTTTGGAGCGGATTAAATCTGTTGAATTTGATCTCAACAAAACCAAGAGTGTAGGCCCTTTGACTTTTTTTCCATTAAATTTTATTAACCGCTACAGTTGACTTAATCTTGCGCCTAATCATCTATTTCAACAGATACTTCAAGCCACAGTTGTAAAGCAACTCGAGATTACTGCACTGATGGAAAATATGAAAGAGTCTGAATTCCGTGTAAGCTACTTTTCTTGGCCTTCATGATTATTTATTTCTTCCTTTTTACTCAGGAGGCAATTTTAACCTGTTTACCTACAAATGAGTTTGTTTTCATCATTGATTATCTGTAACGGGTCAAACAAGTGAAGCTAAAAAAATACGACTGAGAAGTCAACACGTCACACTGGTCAAATGTCATTCCACGTATCCTTCGTTACATTTTATTAGAATGATATAAATGGTATTTTGTGGGTGTGCAGCGACGAAAGATGTGTTGATATCTGATGGACGGCTGGGATTGTTTTTTAGCAGCATACATGGAGGGGGAGAGAGTGCATCCGTGGTGTCACGTAGAGATGAAGTAGGAAGTGAAACCATGGAGTAGTGTGATAACTGATAACTTTGTGTTTATGGAAAAACAAAAGTGGTAGAGAAAGGTTTACTTGGTATAAATAGCAGGAAATGAGAAAAAAGCAAAAGTGAATCATGAAAATATATTAATTTTGGTTTTCTGGTTTTGTGGTCTTCAAGTAAATGAAAAAAGAAAGTGGATATTGGCATTTTGATATTTTTTCTGAAATATTACAAAAATAAAATAGTAATAAAGATATATAAATTCTGGCTGAGATGTTATAGACAAAAGAATATTATTTACAATTTGTCAAAAACAAAGAATCTAAACTTTATTCCGAAACCAAAACGTTTAATGGTGAATACACTCAAACAAACAAATAGAAACAAACACAAAACAAGTATAAGAAGATCACCAATAAGATGATCTATATAAGTATACCAAGATCAAAACCTCTTACACTACGACAACTCCAATTCAGTTTAGTTGTTTGGTTGTTTTTTAATAGTTACTAAGAGGTTATATTCTAATGGTTAATAGTCTTTTAATAATCAAAAGTTAACCTTAAGTACGAATAGAAAAATATGTTCTTAAAAAAAGATCTCTAAAAACATTATATCTTTATCCATCCATACATAGATAAATTACCATTAAGATGTTACCTCTTAACTAATTAAACTTAAGACCATTTATTAAGCACTAAACGATTATAAGTAAGACTATAAGTAGTCTATTATTAATGACCATTAAAAGACTACTTAACAGCCTCCGGCATATGAAATTATCAAATAAAACAAAAAGATAAACATAAAAGAAATTAGTAAATATATGTTTTCTAAATTACGCCATTACCTTTAACATTCCCTAAATTCTAACAACAAATTTGTCACGTATACTCAACTTTCCACACTAAAGAACATGTTGATTAACAAGAAGTCACTTGGACTATTCTTATTGTTTTCAGATCTTCATGTTTTCACAACGTTCCACTACGCTACGATCCAACTCACATCCATATCGGGATCCCATAAATTTTCATTCCATTATTTTAGTCTTTTTCATCATATCAAGTCACATCACACTAACTTAATTTTATTAATTTTTTCTAAGGATACTAAGACATCCAATTTATTTTATCCTTTTTATTTTTTTATGATACACACATATGGATACATGAAAAGATAAAGACAGTATGATGTCTCAATAACATAAATTGGTGTTTATATAACCCAATTTTTTTTTTCTATTATGTTTACTATAGATATAGCTAAACATTAAAAATAATATTAACAAATGAAAACAATATCAATAAATAGAAACTAGGTTTTGACGCGCGCATTGCCGCGCGTATGTAAGTTTTAATATAACTCTAAATCAAAATCAAAATGATGGTTCAAAACCACAAAATCAATAAAATACACAAAGTAAAACACATCAAAATCCCAAATACATAACACATCAGAACAACATAACCCAAAGACTAAATCAAAGCCCTAACACCATATGAAAATCAAAATCGCAAGAAAGCGACACGGTCCAAAATAGAAAACCGACGAAAATCAAAGCCCCGAAAAGAGCAAACAAAAGGAAAACTCAAACCTTAATAGCGAGAATCGTCAGTGTATTGATAACAAAACAAAAAAAAGGAATTGGAGAAATACAATGTTAACGAACCCTAACAAATCAAAAACACGTGTCCAGATACAAAAAACTCACAACCCCCTCCCCCCCAAATCTCGAACCACACCCAAAACAAACCATATTAAAACACAAACAAAAGAAGTAAAAAAATTAAAACACAAATAAAATAAACAAAAGAAAATTTTAAACACAAAAAACAAAAAAAAAAAGAAAAAGAGAGGGAAAAACCACCACCGACCAAACCTTATAATTAAACTAGTAATATTAGTAACAAATAAAATAATACTAGTAAATAAAAAATAATATTAATAAAACAATAACTATAGGTTGGGTTATTCTGAAAAAGCTAACAAAACTAAAAACGCTTAATAAGTATAATATTCTATTGTGTAATAGTATACCATTAAGTGATTGTTTCACTGTGTAAATAACATGTATTGTGTCTTAGTGTAAGACTCCATTTCCGGAACGCTTACAACTGATCAATCATTTCACATGAACATGAAACATAAAACATAAAAATATATTTAAGTGTACTAAAACAACGCAACGGAATAATTTAAAATCATTTCATTCATTGCTTTTGTAAAATAATACAAATTCATAGTCGTTACAAAATATTGTTTGTTTGCATTACAATGCAAAAACGTCATAATGTAAACAAATGGATGTCATCCCAAAAACGACAAGTAGCTGCCCCGTGCCATCCTCAACAACATTACATGCCAACTGGAAAATACATAAAAGTCATCGTTTCTGAGTGAGTTCTAGTTTTATAAATAAAATACTTTTCTTTTGTTTAAAACCATCCTTAACGTTCATACGTCATCATACATCATACGTACACATAGATAATATCATTATTATCTTCCATCATCATTCGTTATCCATCTTTCATTCATTTCTTCCAGATCAATGTCATCAGCTATACCCCAAACGTAGCACAATGTGGGTACTGGGCCGAAGTTAATAATACTTCCATAACGTACATAGCCTGGCACTAGCACTGGGGTAAGCGAAAAAGATCCCACCTGTATGCTATACCCCAAACGTAAGCATGAAGCGAGTATTGGGCCGAAGTTTATCAGACTTACATAACGCACATAGCCTGGCACCAACATTGGGGTAAACATCCAAGATCATATATGTAAGCTATACATTTGGTCAGTCACAAAGACTAGACCCCTGTGAGTATCCTGACGGTGAGCTAAACCACACACAGCTAAGCTAACGACATTTTAGAGTCGTGCACCTCCTTACATTTGCTTGCAAGACTTTCCATTTCATCATTCGTTAATGCATGCATTCTTTCATTCTTTACGTTCATCTTTCATTATCTTTCCACTTTCGTTACATAATACTTTACGTTCATTTCATAATCATAACACGCAAATCACGGAATAATGAATAATAGGAACATAAGATCAACATAACACACTCATACATAGCATCACATAAACATCACATACCACATCACACATCATCATAAACATCATGCATCATTCATTCACATCCATATACACATGCACAACAAATACAAGTCATCATAGAACATAACCGACCCTCTGTGGGACAGCGGGGGTTTGGGGCGGCAGCCATTGACAACGGGGTCCTAAGGACAGTAGCCCCTAGTGGGGTCCAAGGGGCAACGCCCCTGGCTAGGGCCGGGCTGCCAGGTCAGCGCAAAATCTTTTTATTTTAAAACATTTATATAGCATATTTTGTTATAGAAAAATCGATCTTCCTGTTAAAACCTCTTAAAATCTTGGTCATTTAAATCGTATAATTAGTATGCATTTTCAGCCCCAACACAAGTTTAAAATCTTTAAAATAGGGGATCTAGAACTCACCTGGACTCAGTGAGTAGCTTCTCAATCAAGCTTTCTAAGGAAGGGTCACACTACGCAATCTGCAGATAAGTTAACACTCAAATAAGTTAATTTCTGCCTAATTTCGCTACTAAATTCGTTGCAAGATCAGCAGTTTCGCTGCTAGTTTCGCTAACAGTTTCGCTGCTAGTTTCACCAGCAGTTTCGCTGGCAGTTTCGTTGGCATCTTCGCTGTCAGTTTCGCTCAACTTTCGTTAGATAACCATGTTTGCAAAACTATCTGCGAAACTATAGTTTCGCAGGAAGTCTTCGTAGTTTTGCTGGATGACTACATAATTTCGCTGGATGAATACCCAGTTTCGCAGAACGGGCTGAAATTACGAACCAACCCATTTTTGACCAAAAACTTTAATCTTTTACACCCAAATCCTGGGTTTATCACCCAAGAAGCTATATCTAAGCTTCATACATGTTTTTTTACACAAAAACGTGAGTTTTGGCGATTCTTTGCCACTTTCAAAAACCCCAAGCCCTAGAATCTGGGTTTACCCTTAAATAAACGATTAAACGATGTTTTTTACATGGATTCTTGGTTTTTTCTTGTTGTTTGGATGCCCACGAACAGGGGCGAAGCTTTTAAGGGGCCGGGGGGCGCCTTCCTTATTTTTTCGTCCGTAGTGTTAAATTTTAGCCCGATAGTGTAAATTTTTGGCCCGGTTGTGTAAACTTTTATATAAATATCGAGTTCGCCCCCTTGAAAAAAAATCATTTCGCCTTCGCCCCCTACAAAGATGGTTAAGCTCCACCACTGCCCACGAACACCGATCTTCAATCTCTTGATCAACCGAGCCTTGAATCACCACTTTCTCTCCACTTTCTCTATTTACACTCTCTTTGTAGAAGTTGGGTGTTGAGTTGCAAATGAGAGTGACTCAAGCTGACCCGTTTATATATACCAGGCGTTCTCGGGACCGTAAACTCGTTTAACACATAACCCGCGAGGTCTACTCGATTCATACTCTATTTCCCGCGTATTTTCTTTAAATAATCCCGACTAAGTCCATTATTATTAATTGGCTCATTTTGATTTTATTCCGGACGTCATACTTAGCGTATCAGTTATTATTAATCATATTTTTGTGTCATATATAAATGGTGAATCATTTTGTGATCATTTTGATTTGAACAAGATAAAAAGCATTGGGTTCCGTTATGTTATAATACAACATCATTGTGTAATGATAAGAATAATGTAATGATCATGATTCATATTAATACATTAACAAAATAACTCTTCAAATATATGTTACACAATGATAATATAATGATAATGATACATATTAATACATCAACAAAATAACTCTTCAAATATATGTTACACAACAAATTTTTTTACATAATACTGAAAGAAAATATAACATAACATAAGCATAAAACATAAAATACAAAATAAAATAAATACACAACTTTCACGTATCTAAACTACAAACAAAAATATCACAATGGAAAAAAACACAAATAGCACAATAATATCAAAACATCTAACACAACATATCATAAACATAAAAAACACAATCATAATATAATGATATGATTCGTACTAAATACATCAACAATATCTCTTCAAATAGTAAGACGTTATACATAACAATAACAAACATACACAATAATCATTTTAAATCAAAAAAAGACACAACGATGTGATCAATAAATTACACAATCAACAACTTTAATCCATAACAAAAACGCAAATTCAACTACATAACATAATAAAACAAACACAAATGTCAGAATAATCATATTACGACTAAACAAAACGTATGAAAAATGACAAAATTTACACCAAACTATAATTACCAAACGATTCCTCTATCGTCGACATCAAGTTCTTTGTAATATTCAACAAACCTATTGCAATGTGCAACAAAACTAGATCAAATCTTGACGAATTTGTTTTTGATTCAATAATGATGAAATCCTAACACAAAACCGAGAATGATCAACCATGTCTCTCTCTCTTTTTCTTCTAGAAGCCCAAATAATTATCTTTCTTATTTTATCATTTCTTAACTAGTTATTACAGTAGCACATGTTAGTATCATAAGTCTTTTTATCTTTTCTGGGTTCAAAAGACTTTGTATTTGAACACTATTCTATTTTTTCAACGTTTATTTTCTCATGACTATATATTCTACTCTATAAATACCACAACTATCATTTAAAATTCTGAAAAATTGAAATAGCATCTCCAAGCAACAACATTTTCACAATTCCAAAACCGATTTCAAAACTGCAATACCCTTCGACTATTCGCATTGCAAACACATCGGTGGTTAAAGATCCATAGGGTGGTTAAAAATATCAAATAGAGTCGGTAGGAATTGTTTTAAGAAAACCATAATGAATTTTTTTTCTCTCAAAAAGAGCAAATCTATCTTTAAATACTCCATCTCGTCACGAAAATTAGAAATCACATAAACTAAATAGCTGTTGAGTTATATAAAACAATTGAACATGAAGTTCAAAATAAAATTTCAGCTCCCTTAAAAGTTAAAACATCACTTAATCGGATTTGGAAATTTTCTAACTCCCAAAGAACATTGATTAGCAGGAAGTTCTATAAACCATACTATACTTTCAAGAAATGTTCTTTATATGTTAGCTATCTCAAAAGATATACCATATGATCAAAAATCACTAGAAGATGTATACATTCAAAATTTTGTAATATCGCCTATTGTTCCTTATGAAATCAAAGTTCTCTATTTATGAGATCACCATAGAAAATGGAAATTTTTATATGAGGATTGGATTTAAATAAAATAATTATTTAATTTAAAAAACCTAATTTTCTTAGCCACTCATAATCGAGCCAATCGAGCTCCGATTGAATTCATTATAATCTGCGATCTTAGCTTTTATCGTTAAGATTTTAGAGCTTAGCTTTTAAGATTTAGTTTTAGTATTTTGATTTATTATTGCAATTTAAGGTTTATGGTTTAAACTTTTTTTTTGAACGACAAACGTACGATCTTGTTTCGATGAATACATGTTATTTTAATCGGATCTACCTATTTGTTCCCCAGTTTGGACCGCACCCTCAACCCCTTCGAAAAGAAACCCATTATTAAGAAAACCCACTGGCTCAACTCTGAGTATTTTGTTCAAAATTTAACATGCCGATTTCAAAGCTGCTAAAGTGAGTGTAATTTGAGACCGTTTAAACGTGTTTATTAACGACTAAACTCTGAGTATTTTGCTTAAAATTTAACATGCTGATTTCAAAGCTGCTAAAGCGAGTGTAATGTTAAACCGGTTTATTAACGCCTAAAATCCCAATTTAACCTTTTTAGATTCAATTTTTAAAAAAATAAAAATCCTCCTCTTTCATAAGATTTTATCAAAGTTGTTAAAGTAGACGCAAGACGGCAGCAGTCGTCGCTAGGTGACAAAACGACACCGTATGATTATTATTTATTTATTTATCATCACAACCGGAAATTCACACCCACACCGCGTGAAGAATACTGGCTTCCATGTAAAATATCCTGGATCTACCTGTGCTTTGCTGTCACTCCATTGTTGAACAACAATAACACCATCAATTTCATCCATTTTGTTTGCAAACTTCAACTATGAAGATCTTCATCTCCTTTCTCCTTCTGTTATGTTGCATCTACACCTCTTCATCTTCTCCACTTTCACTTTCAGGTTTGTTTGTTAGCTTGTTTCTACAAGACTTGTTGTTAGGCTTATTGATCTCCAGTTTTGTTTTCAATTTTGTGTGTGCAGATGGTGTTTTCACCGCTGATCAAGCTTCAATCGGACGGAGTCTTCTTCAGACTAGCAAACGTTTGTTCTTCAATCCTTGTTCTTGTTTCTGTTAATTTTCTCTCTTTTTTTGCTTTTCTTGTTTTAATAAGCAGTTGTTTATACCTTTTGATTTGATTGTCAAATTTTGAAGAACGAGATAGACATACTTGAAGTGATCTCTAAATTAGGGTTTCTGATCATGATTTTGAGTTGATATTTTAAGTCATATCTATTAATTGCATATGTTAACATTGAATTTGCGGTTTTGGAGATTTATTGAATAGATATTGAGTTTTTTTAGTGGTGTTGATAGTTTGATTGTAAAAATAGGTAGAAAGAGAGATGTATTCCTATATTTGGTACGTTTATAAATGAAGTGATCTCAGAATTAGGGTTTGTGAGCATATTTTTATAGCGCAAATCTGTCAATTACATTCTATTAGCATTGAATTTGGCACAATCATTAGACTGTTGGGAGATTCATTGAATGGATATTGAGCTTTTAGTGATCTTTATTAGAATGATTATCAAATTTGGAAGAAACGGAAAGCATTTTTCTGCTTTTGGGCTGTTATAAGTGATGAGATCTATAAATTAGGTTTTTGATCATATTTTTTAGCTCAATTATAAGTCAAATCTGTTAGTTACATTCCATTATCACTGAATTGGCACAATCATTAACGCGTTAGGAGATTCGTAGACTAGATTTGACGATCTGAATTAGTTTTTCGGCTAGTTTGTGATCATTAGCGCGTTACATTCCGTGCTCAGAGTTATATTTGGCTGGTTTTGACAAAAATTTTGGGTTAAACCACTAAAAGGTTGTTTGGCAGCCTCTTAATCAGCCTCTTAATGGTTCAGATGTCTGAATGGTTCAACACTTAATGGTTCAGACTGTTTGTTTCGCGACCACATGTCTGAATGGTTAAGAGATTTACCTCTGAATGATTTAGCATTATACTGATGCTAAATGGTTAAGAGGTCTAATGCTGAATGGTTAAGACATTATTTAAAATGGTCAGAATTTGTCTTTGAATAGTTAAATTATATGCTAGCTCTTAATGGTTCAGACCTCTTAATGATTCAGACCTCTTATTGGTTTAACACTTAATTATTCAAAAGTTGCCAAACAGCCCCTAAGTGTTGAACCATTAAGAGGTCTGAACCATTAAGAGCTCGTATATCATTTAACTATTTAAAGGTAAATGTCTGACCAATTCAGATAATATGTTTTAATCATTCAGCATTAGACCTCTTAACTATTCAGCATTAGACCTGCTAACCATTCAACTCAGTATAATGTTTAATCATTCAGAGGTAAATGTCTTAACCATTCAGACATGTGGTCACGAAACAAACAGTCTGAACCATTAAGTGCTGAACCATTCAGACATCTGAACCATTAAGAGGCTGATTAAGAGGCTGTCAAACAACCCCATATACGAATAGAACAGGTCGTGTTGGGTTGGTCAGCCGGCCGGTAGATGTACCGATTTGGTAGTTTAACAATTTGGTTTTGGCGGTTTGACGATCTGAATCTGTTTTTTCATTTTTCTCAAAATCATTAGTTTGTAATTAAATTATTGAATTGATTAAAGATGGTTGATATTTATGATATATACACCATCCAAAAAACGAAAAAAAGCATATGTATATGTAAAGGTTAAACGTCTGGTGTTAACACTTAAACCTGTGAACTATTTGGATATCAAACTGCTCCAAGCTTACCGAATTGTTTGGTTTGAGCTGTTTGATCAGTTTTTACGGTTTTGAACACCTCTAATACATATTAGTTTCAATTTGCAGCTTGTCCTGTAAACTTCGAGTTCATGAACTACACGATCATCACAAGCCAATGCAAAGGACCACGATACCCTGCTAAACTCTGTTGTGACTCTTTCAAAGAATTTGCTTGCCCTTATGCTGATGACTTAAACGATCTGTCAAACGAGTGCTCATCGACAATGTTCAGCTACATCAACCTCTATGGGAACTATCCACCTGGGCTCTTTGCTAACTTGTGTCGGGATGACAAACTTGGTCTGATCTGCCCTGCTTTAGCACCAGGAGCACAAAGGAACAACGTTGCGGCTGATTCAAACAACAGCCACAACATCCGCAGTTTGTCTATATTGACGTTCACTGCGGGATTCCTAATCTTCTTGTTCCTGTGGGTTTAATGGGTCATGATCGTTTCTCCATGGTTTGTAAGTTCGAGTTTCTTGTTGTTATATCGTCAACCACGTGTATTAGATAGTTCCGCGATGATATTCTTTTATATTATTGTATAATTCCTGCTTATTAATATACAGAAAAGGGATATACTTATAACAAATGTGTGTAAAATGACTCATTTTGAACCTATTTATTACATTTTTGCAGTATGGATTATCTGTAAAGAGTCATTATAGATGTGTGGTTCTACATGCAATAATACCAGCGTTCATATGCACCAATCAAACCGCTCAAACCGAAACGAGTCAGTTGGTCCGACTGTTCACAATTCGGTTCTGACTGTATTACAGTTCATTTTTAATTGGAACTTAAACCGACTATTTGAAATTATTATTTTCACAATTCATCCGGACTTCATCAATAGTTTTGCTATAGATATGATGTACTAGGTATATTTATGGTATATTTCATTATAGAAATATCTAATTATGTGAATGTATTATATTACGAGTGACGAACAATCCTTATTAAAAATATATTTGCGATTGCTTATTTTCTCTTAACTTTTGACTTATTAACTTTTGTGAAGTTAATAAGTCAAAAAAAGTGTTTGCGAAGCCAAAATGACTTTTTAAACCGACTTTGGTAAAAAAAAGGTTTTGAAAAGTAATTGAAGGGTTACTTATTAATTTTTAAAAACTACTTTTTATCTAATTTCCTATTATATCCATCTACGGCCTCTTATTAACTCTTATCATTTAAAAAATGTTTTTTTTTTGTCATTTTACAATGTTTTAGTTTATAAACTAATCCAAACACATTTTTAAAAACTACTTTTGAAAAGTCATAATTAATAATTTTTTTTTTGTCAAAAGTCCTTTCAGTTAAAATAAACCAACCCTCGGAGCATCAAAACTGGTCGGGCCGGCTGACCCAACCTAGCTAGTTTGGTTTGTTATTTTCCGAAGCTGTAGTTAACTTGTCGACTCAAAATTCTTGTTAAACTCGTCGTGCCAGACGGTTAACCACTAACAAGAGCCCTTTTGTCTTGTTGACGATTTGGATAATGTTTGGATGGTTGTGAATGAGAAAGAGACTTCAAATACCCAAGTCAAATTCTCTTAGCAAGACCAAAAAAGGTGGCACAGACCATGGCTTCTTCGCGTGTTCCAGTCCCTGTTACATTGCTGCAAATGTGCACCGAGTTAACGGAAATCAGACAACTACACACCCAATTTGTGGTGTCGGGGTTGATCGACAGACGGGTTAATGCAGGGAGGCTGATCGCGTCCTACACTGCACGCGGTGAAATCTCTGAAGCGTTGTCTGTGTTCCACACAATCCCTTATCCTGATGTATTTGCTTACAACAATATTATCAGGGGCTTAACATTGGCTAACTGCTCAAGTGATTCACTTTTACTATACAATGATCTCTTACAGAGGAACCTAACACCAGACAACCACACTTACACTTACGTCGTAAAAGCGTGTTCGCGCTTAAAAGCTGTTTCTGAAGGGAAACAGCTGCATGCGCAGATCATTAAGGCGGGAAAGAAACCCGATGGCTATATTCACGGCTCGTTGATAAACATGTATGTGAATTCAGGCGAGATGGGGTCCGCTGAATGCGTGCTTGCTGAGTTTTCAGAAGAGAATGTGCTTGCAAAAAACTCCATGATTAGTGGTTACATGAACCAGGGCGAAGTTGACGGTGCCTGCCAACTGTTTGATAATATGTCTGCAAGAGATCCTGCAACCTGGAGTGCAATGATAACAGGATACACTAGAAATTGTATGCATACAGAAGCTTTAGTCATCTTTCAAGAGATGATAGCTTCTGAAATTTGGGTAAATGAGTCGGCCCTTGTGAGCGCGCTTTCAGCGTGCGCGCATTTGGGGGCGTTGGATCAGGGTAGATGGATACATGTTTACATCAAGAAGAAGGGGGATAAGATTAGTGTTAATCTTGGCACATCCATTGTTGACATGTATGCAAGATGTGGGTGTATCGAGTTTGGTTATGAAGTTTTCAAAAGTATGGCCGAGAAAGATGTCGTGACGTGGGGAGTTATCATACACGGGTTTGCAACACATGGGCCAGCGGAGAAATGCTTTGAACTTCTTGATGAAATGATTGCTCAAGGAACACAACCAAATGAAGTTATATTTGTAGCCATACTCACTGCGTGCTCTCATGCAGGATTAATAGACTTGGGTCGGTTATATTTCAATCAAATGTCCCGTTTATATAACATCAGACCATCGGTTCAACACTACGGATGCATGGTTGATCTTCTTAGTCGTGCTGGAAGGTTAGCCGAGGCAGAAGAACTAATCTCAACAATGGTGGAAGAACCAAACACGGTTATATGGGGCGCGTTACTTGCAGGTTGTAGAATCCATAATGACTTTAAGTTAGGGGAATATGCTTTTAAGCAACTAGTTCAGTTGGAGCCAGATTCAGGTGAGCGGTTTAAGCAGGTGAGTCGTTTGTTGGCAGATAGAGGTGAACAAGAACGTGTGCATGAACTAAGAGAAGAAATTCGGGACAGAAATTTAGAGATAACACAAGGGTTGAGCTTGATTGAAGTTGATGGGGAGATTCATGAGTTTGGTGCAAGTGATATTGATCATAGACGGTACCAAGAAATATACAGCTTGTTCCAGGGACACTCAGTCCTCTAGATGTGTCAACACGGATAGACCGGGTCAGTATAGATCAAAACGAATCTGACCGGTTTGAGTTGTATTGCATTGACATGTAAATACATTTTGTGTCCATTTTAAGAAACATTTATAAATGATCCATGCATTGCTTATTATTATGAAACAATGTTATTACACAACATACATTATTATTATACACAGGCTACATAAATCAGGAATATAACACACCCCTAATGTCACCTATTGGTTGTTTATGATGTTTTGTAACTATATAATTGTGATGAGGTGAGGATAAACAACCAACGACCTGTAAAACTTAAATGTTCAAACCTCGTAAAACAACCTTCATTCACCATAAGAAGTTTCTTCTGGACTTGGGTCGATAATCCTTTTTTTCAATGCACCAGGAACTCGGAAAGGTGCTCAACTGCATGCAAAATCAATGTCTGTGTCAGCAACAAAAAGCGTGTGAAATTTATAAAAATGACATGAATGTAACTTACATTGCTGAGAAGCTTTGCCCCGTACCATGCAGAATCTGCACCATATGGGGGTGGAATACGCGTATTCCATTGGATATGGATGGGGGCAGAAGGAGATGGAGCTCCTTATCTAATCTTTCTGCACAAGGAAAACACAAAGTTCAAAAAAGTTGAGAAACAACCCCGTCACTTTACGGATCATGCATATTTACATAAAAGTACTGATTTATACCTACTAATCCTGGCAAGCATGCAGTGCCACCAGCCAAAACAATGGCCTTGAACCAAGAATCATCAGGGGATAATTCTGCAGCATGGCATTCTTCAATGCAAAGTGCCACGGCTTGATGCAAACCCTTTGAATTCCTGTTCCAAGAAGAATAAAAGTACCTTGAAATGTCATTATTAAAGTAGACCAAAGGAGGGTGGGTCAAGCGGGTTGGATAAAGGTTATAGTGGGCTGGGTTGATCCACAAAAACCTTTCTTTATATTGATAATCAAAATGTTATTTGTGATTCTGTAAAAATTTAAATCTTTGGATATATGATAAGGTCGTGTCACGTGTGCATAAAAATCAGTCTTTGAGTGACATTTGATCTATTTAACTTCTTCTCCTCTTAGCTAACCTTTTTTTATTCGACACATTTAAGATAAATCACAGACCAAATCAACCACATTATGGTAAATGCCTAAAAGGGTTGAAATTGCCGACTCTTAACTAATATAGACAACAAAAGGATTGAGGAAACATGTACATACAATCCTACAATGAGTGGTTGGAATAAAATCTCTCCTGTTCGAAAACGCTCTTGCTTAGAGTAAACCAGCCCTCAACAGGAACTTCATATGAAGCTTCTGTATCCTTCCGCAATTCAGCTTCATAGTCATAAGCAACATAACAAAGGTTCTGCAAGTTACTTCAACCATAATTAGAATACAAAGTGTAAAGAACACTACATATGTTAAAAAAACTGTCCAATTCAGCAAGCAGCTTATTTTTTACTTCATTGCCCTTTAAAAGCTTATGCAGATAAACATTCAGTAACATGACAGCTTATAGTGACTATAATACCTCTCGCATTTTACCAGTAACGCTTGCGATCTTAAGTTGTTGCTAACAAAGCCTTAAATTTGGTAATGTGCGCCACTTGAATGGAATTGCCATTTAAGTCATGATTCATTTCTTTATCTTGTATAACCATAAAAATCTTGTAGCACCTCTTTTAGTTATATTCCATATAGATGTGGGAGTATAAAGAATGCTTGCTTTGAGTCAATCCGAAAACATGACCCGTCAAGCGATCTAGTTCATGTGGAACAATATATATTTATTCAGATAATTTGTTCAATTACGGGTTAGGGTATTTTATTAAACCTCACCCAAAACCCAATTTAGAACCTACTAAGTAAACTTAAACTGTAATTTTCAAAATAGCTTATCGACTAAAACCAAGAGAATTTGGTTCAAATATCATGTAGCGTGAAAATTTGGTCAAATATTATGAAATAAACATGGCGAAATCACTATTCAATTCAAGATATTTCAACAATTGATAAGAAGGTAGATACCTCTTTCAATGTGTGCACGGTGTATACTAAAGTGAAATTCTGATTCCTCTGTTGCATTTGCTCTCTGAGGTATCCAATAAGTTTCATAGCTCCAGCTGCGACAACTTTTACACCACTTTATACATTATCTTACCATGTAAAACTGTCGTCAAAAATTCAGAATTTATTAAACAAAAGAGCAAGAGTTGGCATATTAAACATTGCTGGGTGATGGCTCGCACTTGCACAAAAACATTATTTTTATTTAATCTAACATAACACTATATGGGACCACTTTTAAAAACTGAAACATGATTATGTCGATAGTGCTGATATCAGGATGATGAATAGAGCAAGCGATGGCATACTTGGTACAACAGATGTTTGATTAAAACCGACATTGACAAGAATTCCTGAAGTTCTTCTTGCTGCGAACAAAGCTAAAGTAGCCTGCAGCATGCAACAATAGCATTAGGGGTATTTCTATAATATATGTTCTTGCTGTGAAATCAAAGAGAGAAGAAAAAGTACGTGCAGACCTGGCTGACAGCACATACTGAAGGAACATTCATATCAAATAATGCTGAGTGGATGGCTTCTTTTAGTTTCCGTCTA
Source organism: Flaveria trinervia (assembly GCA_025506515.1). Classification (NCBI taxonomy): domain Eukaryota; kingdom Viridiplantae; phylum Streptophyta; class Magnoliopsida; order Asterales; family Asteraceae; genus Flaveria; species Flaveria trinervia. The sequence continues at coordinate 116,171,249 of CM046444.1, read as the reverse complement.
CCAGTTTTATCATTTTGTGTATCTGAACATGTTCAGAAAATAACACTAATGAAGCAGATAATCATATTATACAAATGTCAACAGATAAAAACAATAACATGGATTGAATCACACAAAATAATACACTATGGATGCAGGACATGAGTAAAAGCATACCTCCATAATGGGTGATTGGAATTGAGACAACAGTTGGGTGTGTTGATGATTTCACTTGCATCCTGCAGGTGAGATAAGAGCATAAATATTCATTTCCAGAAAGAAGCATCAAAACAGATTTTTTTGAGTGGCAAGAAAGCGTTGAGATTATGTGGAATATAAACCAGAAACACCTGCTATACATTGTTGCATAAAAATGACGAAGCCTAGAGTACATAGGAGCCTCGATGTTACCAAATTCCTACATTTACAATCGATCTTTTTAAATATCAAATAATGGAAGTAGAACTTTGTACCATGTATAAATTAAGAAAAATGCTATTGTAATGTTGAAAAAATCTGTCAGTTACCAAAAATGTTGCAGCCCGCCCAGATGGAATATCATATTTGCTCCAACCAAATTTGCAATAGCCAGAACCACCTTTAGTGAGGATAAGAGCAAAGAGCCAAATAATTTAGCATGAACACAATCAATTAACATGGTCATAATAGTAGATGTAGATGAAGCATACACATCTTGTGATTTGATGAAATATTTACCAATCATTTTAAACACTCATCACTTACATGTTTGGGTCACATTTAGAAGTATGAAAAATAATGATGTGTTTGTGTCCCCATTGTACTTGATGTGAAGAGACAAAGATGAGGTCAAAAGAAAGAAAAGAAAAAAGTGTAAAGGGATCAAAAAAGGTGGGCTTCCCCTCATAGAAATACTTATACAACATGATTACCACTTCCATAAACAAACTAAGAGTTACAATTACACAATATAAGATATGTATACATACCGTCAATGATGATAGCTCCAGGAACCTGCGCTCGTTGACCGTAGATCTGCATAAATGATTGCATCTGAGAAGGACATGTTCTGTAATCACAAATCAAGGAAGTTAGGCCCAACAGATTGTAAACTAAAAAACAGAACCTATTAACAGACATGATAAAACAACCAAACAAATAGTTTCCCTTTTCAGATGTAAATGTATTTCCGAAAAGCATATTCTCCTGTTAAATTCTCCTGGTAAATGTATTTCAGATGTAAATGATTGCATCCGAAAAGCAGCCAATTTGCATATTCTCCTGTTAAATTCTATAGATGGAACCTTTTCTGACCTAAGAGAATATAACATTTCAACATCAAGGTATCGAATATCCAAATACAGCAGCCACATTTGTGCAATTAGAACTCAACAGAATCAAATTCAATAAAAAACGAGGCGAATTCCACTAAATAGTACCTATAGCATAGCTTATAACAAGTTTTGATTACAAAATTCTTCGCTACTGCAATGAAATCAGTCAATCACATGATCCAAATACTCATAAATCAAATGCTAACAATCAACAACAAACGTACCGAAGAGGATAACCAGAGCGTAAGCTAGTTTCAGCGAAGAACTTCGAGTCCCACGGATCATTCTGGCTTTGAAGGAAATATATCCACAACGTATTATGAGAAACGATCAGTTTCCATGATTTGCAGATAACCGTGAGCTTAGCAGCCTCTTTAGGTCCAAGTAACTTCAGGATTTGCATAAATATATCGAGAGGAACTCGATCAAATTCACCAGTGGATGATGAGCACACGATAATCTGATCTGAATCGTATACATGAGTTGAATTTGAGCAGCTCGAATTGGATGATGAACTGGAGCTAGAATTACTCAAATTCAATCGACTTGAAAAATTGAAGATCAACTTCAACACATAAGCCATTTGAATCCGCCGGCGGCGGAGGTCTCCGGCGAGACGGTGGCGTTACGGTGGCTGACGCTTATTGAGTCGTCCAATATACTACCTCAACAACTCATTGATTTTCTGATTTGAATTCAACTCACCACTTTTCTTATACACATCAAATTTATTTATTATTTATATATCTTTTTATACATACATACATATAAATATAAATATTGAAGAGATAGAGATAATATTAAATTTATTTTATCTTTTGTATATTTTGTATATATACGTATAAATATACAAAGAGACAGAGATAATATGATATTCTAATAACATAAATCATTTTTTGTATAATTTAACTCTTATTTTATTTACGTTTAGAGTTGTAAACTTTCACATTCACTTATTTCTTAGTATATGTTTGTACAAGTTAACATAGAGTGAATTAGTTAAATTGGAATTGGGTTTTTATACTTTTAACTTTCTTTCTCTTAACCATCTACTTATTATATTATTTATAAACAGTCTTCTAGTTTTCTGCATAAATGTTATTTTCTGATGTTTGTGCAAGTATAGAGTGATGATATTCATAGGTGTCATCTGAAGTATTAAAATTGTTATATCGTTTAAAAACTTAAGGGCTGTTATATATAATACAAGTGAATACACGATTAGAAAACTCTTGTGTTACAAGTTGTGTTTTATATCACACCATCCTTTTATTATTATTAGTTTTTCTATACACATTGATAACTTACTGATCTAACGTTTATGGATGTTTGGTCTACGAAAAAAAAATGTTTTAAATGTCTAGCAAATCTATTATAACATTTAAGCTAACTTATCATTATGATTCGTTTCTATATTTATTTATTATATTGATAAAAATGACTTTAAAACCCAAAAGAGTATTATAGTTTTTTTCAGTATACAAATTTTTGTGAACTTGAACTTTTAATATGACAGCTTGCATACCTCTATAAATTTATATAATCCTACTTCACATGTAACTTAACTACATTAGAACTCTATGCATTATATGTTTTGAATAAAAAATATTAAATGGTTATTAATAAAGTATAAGAGCTTTAAAATGTAATATTTGTATTAAATTCGAGTGAGATTAAATATAAGTAAGTACTTTAATAAAATTTTAAAATGTTTTTTCAAAAAATGTTTTAAGCATTTCTTTCTAAAAATGTGTTTGAAAAATATCATTTCTATTGAAATCTTGTTGTTTAAAAACCATAACGTCTTATTATTTTGGTTTATAATTACTTTTTTTCTTTTTAAAACTGCTTTAAAAAACTTTCATTTTTTATGAAAATCTTGCTGTTTCAAACTTCGATTTATAGTTGTTTATGTTTCTAAAAAATTTTGTTTTATATAAAAAAAGTTTATTTATAAAATATTGGTTTGAAGTATTTTGTTTTTTTTAAAGTGTTTGTTGTTTAGAAACATTAGTAGTTTTTAAAAATCATTTTTTATAAAGTGTGTTGTATTTGAAAGATCTAGTTTTAATTTATAATAGTATGTTTTAAAAAAACTTAATAATTTATTTTAAAGAGAGACAGATGAGTACCTTAATTATTTAACTTCTTAAAAGGATTGAAATAGATTTACATGCGGACAATTTGAGGTGGGACTCATCGCCCGTGGCAATTGCCGACCTGTTTATAATACGATTAAACATGTTTAATAAAAATATATTTTTTAATATTTTTTGATTATTAAAAATAATTAAAATAAAAGGCTAGATTTCATTATTTCACATTCTTGGTTTATAAAAGCATATAAAAAATTATAAACATAATATACAGGTAGTTAAAGAAGTATTTTGCATGTTTGATATGTGAGCTGGGCGCGTCATCTCTAACCTGTTAAACACGATAAATTTGTTTTTCCAGCCTTAGGTGGAGGGTCTTGTAACATCAGTCGAATTTCAGAATTATGAAATCAAATCCGAACTCACTTTAAACTTTCATATGATGAAAATTTTAATATTTAAAATTTTTATTATTTATTTTATTTAATCAAACACGTTAAATGTGCAATTTAAGCAATATTGAAAATTGTTTTATTCATTTTATCATTTAAACAAAGAATAATAATTTATTTATTTTATAAATAAATCTTTTTCATAAAAATATAAATTTTTATTTATCATTTTATAATAAATAACTAAATAGAAAAGATTTATTAAAACTTATAAAGTTATAAAATGAATTTTAATAAACTTATAAAGTTACAAGTCTTATAAAAGTCATAAAGATTTTATAAGAAAATAAATTCTAATTATTCTTTTATCTATTTTTTTATTTAATCTTGTATTTATTTCAAAATCATAACCCCCTTTTAAAAGACTTATAAATCACCATTAACACCATTTATAACCTTCTCCTAACCTCAAGTATAAAAGCAATGTTTAGGCCTCACTTTTTATTTGCTCATTCTTTAAAAATCTCACTATCATATCTTTTTTCATCCATTGGTTATGATCAATTTGAAAAATTTTATTTTACAAGAAATTTCAAGAATTTTTAATACTAAGGTAATCTTTTATTGCTTTTATATTATACATTTTAATCATTCTAACATCCAATTGTTCTCATAACTTTATGTTCTTACTATTGTTCTTTCTTCTACCAAATCTTTTTTTATTTTAATCATCATCATTTGATCATTAACATTTTAATAATCACTAATCTTATAACAATCACTAACATTCCTAAACTAAGCTAACAACACACTAGTATAAACAAAAAATCCCGTTTGCATATGGACGGCTATGCCGCCGCATTCGGTTATTCCACAAGATTGTTTCCATAAGTGATGGCTATGCCTAAGTCTTAAAATATCTTTATAACTCAAATGAAGAATATATACCATATATTGACGTAATCAAATGTTCTAACCCGTTTCATGCTTTAACGATTTTAAAAGTGCACATAAGTGCCTTATTACAATTCTGACAGAATATAATCTTACTTCAACCGACCATAACTTGATCATAACAAAATAAATTTGAGTAAACTCAGACTCCAATGTTAAGTTCTTTAAATTACCTTTTCAACGACAGTTTATACGTCTTCAAACTTAATCGGACGACTCAACAATAGCCTTCACAAGATAAGTGCGCATTTCAGCACCTTCTGTCTTGTGATGCTTGTTTGACCTATTTAAAGATCTTTTCATAAAAGAATTTCTGAATGAAAGTTGTCCAGGAGACTTTGAAAGAATCAAGTATACATTTTTATAATTTTATGAAACTATTTTCTATTTTTAAAACCTGTTCAAACACATACCAAACATTCTGTCCAAAATCTAAAATTGATGCAATAATCTTTTTTCAATCTACCTTTCGTTTTTTAGCATTCTCTAAACATCTTAATTTCTTGTAATGAATTCCAACCTCAAGTTATTGTTCTTTAAATCATTTAGGACATCACCTTTGACTCTTGACATTCAAGTTTTCTTATATACTCTACAACCATCATTATACTTGTGAGTTTTCCATGTGAGTATTTCTATACCCTCTTTTCATATTTTCACACTTTGGGGTGAAACATGTTATCTTATAATCGTTGTACTTGTAAAACGTTGATTCTTGTAAACTTATAGCAATTCACTTGTATGTTGTGGTTGGTTGATCTTTGTAGCTACCATGTAATGTCGATTATATGTATAATCATTAACTATTGCTAGCCTGGCGACGTCATAGATCTATGGGCCTGACAAACCTGCATAGTGCCCATGCGCCTAAGGACTTAGAATATTTTCTAATTTTTAGGAAAAAGTGTAATGTAGGCTTTGACTTGGGAGGTTCCTGGGGGCTATGTAAGTTAGAATTTTGAAGTCATTTATGTTGTGATGATGTGATGTATGATATGATGTATGATTGGTGGTTATGTATGATTGTATGATATGTTCCTTATGATGATATATATTATCTTTTTATGGCTTTACGTGTTATGTTAATGAATGAATAAAGTATTATGTAACGTAAAGTGAAAGATAATGAAAGAGGAACACGAAGTAAGAATGCATGCATTAATGAATGACAGATGAACGAAGGAAAGGCTTGCAAGCACATATTTGAGGTGAGCAACCCAGTTGTTGTAACAGACTCGGACAGCGTGCTATCGTGAGGTTTCCATGAGGTGAGCAACCCTATGGTTGCAACAAACTCGGACAGCGTGCTATCATTGAAAGTGGCAATTGGGGTGAGCAACCCTATGGTTGCAAAAGACTCGGATAACGAGCTATCGTAAAGTTGCCATGAGATGAGCGACCCTATGGTTGCAACAGACTCGGATAACGTGCTATCATTGAAAGTGGCAATTGGGGTGAGCAACCCTATGGTTGCAACAGACTCGGATAGCGTGCAAATAGTTGTGATTGTTAATGAGGTGAGTGACCATGTTGTCGCAACAGACTCGAAAGGACGAACGTATAAAATGGACGAAGTTAACGAATGTAATGGAAGATAATAATGATATTATCTGTATGTACGTATGATGTATGATCATGAACGAATGAAAAGTACAGTTTGATTCTGAAAGAAAGTAAAGAACAGTTTTAACGATTGAAATGTATGTTTTATTATAAAACTAGAACTCACTCAGCGACGCTGACTTTTATACATTTTCAGTTGGCAGGTAAACGTTGTTGAGGATGGCACGAGGCGGCTACTCAGCTCTTTTAGATGGCATTCTTTTATTAATGTTTTTGTATTGTAATGCGAACGAACGATTTTTGAAATGAATGCTTGTATTAACTTGCAAAAGCATTTGTAATGATATGAAAAGTTAAATTTTTATGTTTCCGCTGCAATGTTTTCGTAAGGCAAATGTAAATATATATTTTGTGTGTGATGAGGATCCAACTGTAAGCGTTCTGGGAACAGGGCTTTACAAGTTGGTACCAGAGCTAAAGTTTAAGTGAAATGGGTAAAATTTTAAAATAAACCTTAACTTAAACTGATAATGGGACGGGATGGGAATGGGATGCCAATCTGAGTAGCTGCGTGCCATCAGGTATTTTCGTAATGTTAACCGGTTTATGTGCGCATGGTATGTGGTTATGTGTTGTATGCAGATTTAAATACTGATGTAGTCAGGACAGGTAATGCTTGGGGTATGAAGAGTAAAGTAAGTGGCTAATCACAACTGGCCACTGTAATTAGGAACTTACTATACTTGACATAAACTGAGCTGTTCCTTTGAATGACCGTGTTAGTGTTTGAATCTTTCAGTGTGCGTATGATAGCCGGTGGTAGATCTTCGAAAGCTTCACGGGGAGGAGGTCGCGGTTCTGACCGCGGCCCAAGAGAGGGAGACCCAAAGTTGAGAAGGTGGTTCATGAAGAACCAGAGACCCCTCATCCGAAGGGTGGCGACGAGAGCGCCAATCTGAGGGCCTCAATAAAGGAGGCTGTGGTGGAGGAAGTTCATCAGGTCATTGAGTTCATCTGTGGTGACCAAAGTGATCAAAGCAGTAAGGGAAGGGGAAAGAAAGGAGAGAAACAGGTCCTCGGGAGGATGGGAGCAACCAGAGCCGGAAACGGTTCTCTCTGATGACGAGGAGGAGGAAGAAGAGGAGCCTGCGCCGGAGGCAGCCCGAGGCTGTAACTACGGGGCGTTTATGAGATGCAAGCCCCCTACTTTCGATAGAAACAACACTGCTGCAGCTGCTCACCGGTGGGTGAGGGAAATGGAGTTTGTTCTCGACATCAGTGAGGTCCGTGAAGACCAAAAGGTGAAGTTTGCTACCCACTCTTTCGTGGACTCGGCTTTGTGCTGGTGGGACAACTTTGTCCAAGCCGAGGGTAGCAGGGCCATTAGGAGAATGAGATGGCCTGAACTGAAGAAATTAGTGATTGAGGAATTCTGTCCTCACAGAGAGATGGACAAGGTAGAAAGAGAGTTCCTACAGCTAGAGGCGGGAACGATGACACACCAGCAGTACACCACAAAATTTAATGAAATGGCGCGGCTGGTGCCAGATCAAGTGACACCACTGTCACGAAAGATTAAGAGATACATCCAGGGGTTGCCTACGGATATCCGTAGGCATATGATCGCCGCCCGACCAAGCACTTTTAGGTCGGCGGTTGATTTGGCTGGTAGATTATATGATGAGCGCGAGGTGATGGTGGTTGAGGTGAACAAGAATGGTGGTGGTGACCAGAACTGGAATGGGAAACAGTTTGAGCGTGGTGGAACCGCTCCAAACAATAAGGTGGCGAAGGTGGGTGACCAACGTGTGGTCACATCTAGTGCAGGGTTGAAGAAGTATGGTAAATGCGGGAAGGAGCATTCAGGAGAATGCAAATGGGGATCAAACAGCTGCTTCAAGTGTGGAAAGCCTGGCCATATGGCTAGAGCTTGTGGGGTTGGCAGGTGTTACAACTGTGGGGGAATGGTCATCTGAGCAGGGATTGTAAGAGGCCAAAGGCTGAAAGTTCGGGAGCGAAGAAGGCTGGAGGAGAAGGGTAGAAGGCAAGTGCCTGAGCTTTCACGATGACTCGGAGGAGGCTAGGGTAGACCCCCGACGTGGTGTCAGGTATGTTTCTAGTAAACCAAACTCTTGCATCTGTGTTGTTTGATTCTGGTGCTAGTAGGAGTTTCATTTCTGCTGTCTTTTGTGCTAAGTTTCCCATTAAGAGTAGATGTATTGATGAGCCCTTCGAGGTAGAAACTGACATAGAACTAGACGGTCATAAGTTTCCTGTTAGACTATTCGTGATGACCTTAGGCGGTTTCGATGTAGTCCTAGGAATGGATTGGTTAGTGGACTACGAAGCGAATATTGTGTATCGCATGAAGATGATCCGATTGACAGCGCCTGATGGGAATAAGGTGACGGTTTATGGCGATCGAGTCATGACGATCCCGAAAGTGATTTCGATGGCGGTGGCGGGAAAGTGCATGAGGCGTGGATGTAGTGCCTACTTGGCCTACGTAAAGGATGTGGACGCGCCAACACCACAACTATCTGATGTACTAGTTGTGTGTGAATTTTCGGATGTGTTTCCAGAAGATTTACCAGGTGTGCCACCGGATCGTGAGATTGAGTTTCAAATAGATTTGATACCCGGTGCTCAACCCGTTGCCAAAGCACCGTATTGGTTAGCTTCGACAGAAATGAAAGAACTGATGGAGCAGTTGCAAGAGCTGCTCGATAAGGGGTTCATTAGACCGAGTATCTCTCCCTGGGGTGCTCCGGTCCTGTTTGTGAAGAAGAAAGACGGTAGCATGAGGATGTCCATCGACTACCGAGAGCTGAACAAGTTGACGGTAAAGAATCGGTACCCCTTACCAAGAATTGATGATCTGTTTGATCAGCTCCAGGGTGCCAGTTGGTTTTCAAGGATAGACCTTCGATCTGATTATCATCAGTTGAAGGTGAGGAGCAGGATATTCCTAAAACAGCTTTTCACACGTGTTATGGACACTACGAGTTCCTCATTATGTCTTTTGGTTTGACTAACGCGCCAGCTGCTTTTATGGACTTGATGAATCGGGTGTGTCGGCCAATGTTAGATAAATCAGTGATTGTGTTTATTAATGATATCCTAATTTATTCGAAGAGCGAGGAGGAGCATGCCGATCACATTCGAGAGGTGTTGGAGACGTTGAGAAGGGAGAAATTGTATGCAAAATTCTCCAAGTACGCATTCTGGTTGTGCGAAGTTCAGTTCTTGGGTCATGTGGTGAATCCCGAGGGGATTATGGTGGATCCAGCAAAGGTGGAGACGGTGATGCAATGGAAGTGTCCAAAGACGCCATCCGAGATTTGTAGTTTCTTGGGGTTGGCGAGGTATTATCGAAGGTTCATTCAGAACTTTTCCAAGATCGCTTCTCCACTGACCAAGTTGACCCGAAAGGACATAAAGTTTATATGGGGTCAAGCTCAAGAACAGGCGTTCGAGGAGTTAAAGGTGAGGTTGACTCAAGCTCCTGTCTTGTCGTTACCCGATGGAACCGAAGATTTGGTGGTTTATTCAGATGCTTCTTACTCGGGGTTGGGGTGTGTGTTAATACAGAGAGGGAAGGTTATAGCTTATGCATCCCGACAGTTGAAGGTTCATGAGGTCAATTATCCTACTCATGACTTGGAGCTAGCAGCCGTGGTCTTTGCACTAAAGATTTGGAGGCACTATCTGTATGAGACGAAGTGCACCATATTCACTGACCACAAGAGCTTGAAGTACTTCTTCGAGCAGAAGGATGAACATGAGGCAGAGACGATGGTTGGAGCTTATAAAGGATTATGATTGCGAGATCCATTACCATCGGGGCAAGCCAATGTGGTGGCTGATGCCATTAGCCGAAAGGAGAGGCCCGAGCCGATCGGGTGAAAGCATACCAACTGATCAGACCTCTGATATAATGAAGCAAGTCAAGAAGTTTCAAGATGAGGCATTAAAAGAAGATCATCTAAACTCTGAAAGAATGAGAGGTCTGGTTAGGGAATCGGGTGAAAAACACTTGGTGTTAAAACCTGATTTGGACGAGTGTGGATTCCTCATTTTGGGGATCTACGGGTGAAGATAATGAATGAAGCCCACAAAACTCGATACTCCATCCACCCTGGTGCCACAAAAATGTATCAAGATATGAAGAAGGATTATTGGTGGCCGGGTATGAAGCGCGATGTGGTGGGGTATGTGAGTAAGTGCCTTACTTGTTTGCAAGTGAAGGCCTGAACATCAAAAGCCATATGGGAAGATCCAACCTTTGGATACCGGAATGGAAGTGGGAGCACATCACCATGGATTTCATTACAAAGTTGCCACGTACTCCGAAGGGGTACGATGCCATATGGGTGATTGTTGACCGTTTGACGAAGAGTGCCCACTTCCTACCGATCCGCGAGACATATTCATCCGAGAGGTTGGCTGACTGTTCATCCAGGATATTGTAACTCGTTATGGCGTGCCGGTGTCCATTGTGTCTGATCGTGACACCCGGTTTACCTCTAAATTCTGGAAGAAATTCCACGATGCCAGGGGACGAGGTTACATATTAGCACGGCTTATCATCCCAAATTGATAGTCAGTCAAAAAGGACCATTCAGACACTGAAAGACATGCTTCGGGCATGTGTGATTGATTTTGGGGGAAGTTGGGATGACCACTTACCGTTAGCTGAATTCTCGTACAACAATAGTTATCATGCCAGTATTGGTATGCCACCATACGAGATGCTATACGGGAGGAGATGTAGGACGCCCGTATGTTGGGGAGACATTAGGCAGAAAGAATTGGGAGGTGTCGAGGTGATCGAGGCTACGACTGAGAAGTTAGAAAAGATTAAAGCCTTTATGAAGGCAGCCAAAGATAGACAGAAGTCGTATGCCGATAAACGACGCAGACCGATCGAGTTCCAGGTGGGTGACCGGGTTATGTTGAAGGTCTCACCTTGGAAGGGTATTATCCGATTCAGGAAGCGGGGGAAGTTGAGCCAAGATATATAGGCCATTTCCGAATCATTGCTCGAGTAGAATAGGGGCCTATAGATTGGAGCTACCAGATGAGTGAAGTGGAATTCACCCGACATTCCATGTATCTCATCTGAGAAAGTGTTTAGCTGATGAAGACATGATAGTTTCACTGGAGGATATCAAAGTAGACGAAAGGCTCAATTATGTTAAGCAACGAGTGGCAATCATCGATCATAAAGAGAAAAGACTGAGGAATAAAGTGGTCCCTCTTGTGCGGGTACAGTGGAAGCACGGGAAGGGATCCTAATCTACATGGGAAACTAAGGAAGAGATGAGGCAGCATTATCCTCGTCTGTTTGAGGAATAACAGGTTTTGGGGATGAAACCCATATAAGGGGGGGGACTTGTAACACCCGGTTATTTTAAAAAGAACAAGAAATGAAGAATAAAGAAAGAAAAGCAATAAAGTCCAAGTGGAAGGACTAAAAGTGTCCAAAAGGACAAAATCTTTCAAAAGTTGGTGTAAAGGTGGGCATGGCCGCCCACCCTCCCCTTCACATCACTTTTCATTCGGATTGAGAGAGAGAGAGAGAGAGCAGAAACTCTCGGAAGAAAAAGAAGAAGAAGGTCGAATTTAAAGTATGAATTCGTGGTTTTTAAGTGTTTATGTTGGGTTTTGGTCTCGGGTTTATGCTTATATGTTTGTGTGTGTTTGGGTGTGTGTGTTTGGTGGGGTTTTTAGGTGTTTAAACTCATTTGCAAAAGGATTAGAAGGAAGATACACCCAAGTTGCACCAGGTGAGTTCTAGACCCCGGTTTCTACTTGTTTTTAAACATCTTTGGGGCTAAAAATGTATTTAAATGATTTTTACAATGTTTAAGTATGTATGCCCGTATGTATTATGCGTGTTGGATGATGATTCTTAGATTCTTATAGGTTGTTCAGGGTTAGAATAGTCTTGGTAAGCTTAGAACCGATGGGGTTTGATGATTGGGTTCGAAAACATCCTAGAAATATGTTTTACAGGGAGTTCATGCGCCTAGATAAGGCTCATGCACCCGAATTTGCCTTAGAAAGGTTTAAGTATGGCCCATGCGCCTGAACAGTGGCCGATGCGCCTAAGTGTCCATACGCCTAAGTTCATATGCATGAATAGTACCCATGCGCCTAGAATGGGCTGGAATTGACTAAGTGTCCAGACGTCCAGGATTCCCATGCGCCTAGACACTCATGCGCCTGCATAATGCCCATGCGCCTGAAAGTTGCCCATGCGCCTAAGTGTTCCCCATGCGCCTGCATAGTGCCCATGCGCCTGCATAGTGCCCATGCGTCTGCATAGTGCCCATGCGTCTGCATAGTGCCCATGCGTCTGCATAGTGCCTATGCGCCTAAGGACTTAGAATATTTTCTGATTTTGGGGAAAAAGTGTAATGTAGGCTTTGACTTGGGAGGTTCTCGGGGACTATGTAAGTTGACTTTTGAAGTCATTTATGTTGTGATGATGTGATGTATGATGTGATGTATGATTGGTGGTTATGTATGATTGTATGATATGTTCCTTATGATGATATATATTATCTTTTTATGGCTTTACGTGTCATGTTAATGAATGAATAAAGTATTATGTAACGTAAAGTGAAAGATAATGAAAGAGGAACACGAAGTAAGAATGCATGCATTAATGAATGACGAATGAACGAAGGAAAGGCTCGCAAGCACATATTTGAGGTGCGCAACCTAGTTGTTGCAACAGACTCGGACAACGTGCTATCGTGAAGTTGCCATGAGGTGAGCAACCCTATGGTTGCAACAGGCTCGGACATCGTGCTATCATTGAAAGTGGCAATTGGGGTGAGCGACCCTATGGTTGCAACAGACTCGGATAACAAGCTATCGTGAAGTTGCCATGAGGTGAGCGACCCTATGGTTGCAACAGACTCGGATAGCGTGCTATCATTGAAAGTGGCAATTAGGGTGAGCAACCCTATGGTTGCAACAGACTCGAATAGCGTGAAAACAGTTGTGATTGTTAATGAGGTGAGCGACCCTGTTGTCGCAACAGACTCGAAAGGACGAATGTATAAAATGGACGAAGTTAACGAATGTAATGGAAGATAAGAATGATACTATATGTATGTACGCATGATGTATGATCACGAACGAATGAAAAGTATAGTTTGATTTTGAAAGAAAGTAAAGAACAGTTTTAACGATTGAAATGTATGTTTTATTATAAAACTAGAACTCACTCAGCGACGCTGGCTTTTATACATTTTCAGTTGGCAGGTAAACGTTGCTGAGGATGGCACGAGGCGGCTACTAAGCTCTTTTGGATGGCATTATTTTGTTAATGTTTTTGCATTGTAATGCAAACAAACAATGTTTTGAAATGAAAGCTTGTATTAACTTACAAAAGCATTTGTAATGATATGAAATGTTAAATTTTTATGTTTCCGCTGCAATGTTTTTGTAAGGCAAATGTATATATATGTTTTGTGTATGATGAGGATCCAACTGTAAGCGTCCTGAGAACGGGGCCTTACATTAGCTAATCGTATATACTTGTAAACGTTTGAGACTTGTAAAACTGTCAAGGTTTGATTGTGTATTCTGTTTGTCTTACATCCCTAGTTAGTTTGTTCACTAATCTATGACATGAATTATCATCTTTTATATATTTATGTATTGAAAACTATGAAAATCGCACCAACATTATTGTTGACCCTTTATTTTTAACATGTTTTAGGTTTAATACTTGAGTTTCTCTTCGTGCTCATATAAGACTTGGACCTAGTTTAACTAAATATGTTATTTTCTTTGTTTGAAGCTTTTGTATTGTATGGACTTATTTGTCTTGTAATGTTTAATGATTAATGATATTTAATATTATTTCAACTTAATTAGTTCCATGTGTTATGAACAATAATCATTTTATTTTCCCTCCAAAAGGGTATTAAAGTAATTTAAACACTCAAACAATTTTTTTCTCTTCATAAGAATTAATTTGGTCAATTGATATATTTTTCTTTTTCATCTACCTTTTTTTTAAATCAAACCATGTTTTTAAAAATAAATTTTACTAAAACAATCAAAATTCATATCTTTTCTAAATTGAATCTTTTAAAATAAAATATTTTAAATCAGTCATTTTTTAAAATAGTTATAAAAATATGGAATTTTCTAAAAGCAGTTTTATTAAAATAACCAAAATAATTAGAAACTTGTGTTTTTAATAAACAAGATTTTTATAAACAATCAATTTTTATAAGAAAATCTTAAAAAAAATATTTAAAAATGAAACTATTTAGATAAGAGAGTTAAAAATAATATAATTGTTTTACCTCTTGAACGGGTACGTATATATAATTTTATACATATCTTATATTAAAATATCGTACTGTAACTTTTCATATTTATTACTAACTATAATCTTTTTAATAAATGAGTTTCCAGACTATCTATTTATCTATCTATAACATATCTATTGTTTATTTACTTGAAATAGCTATTCATATGCAATTATAATCATATTTTATTTTCAAACATAGTTTTACAATTCTTAAATTTTTATTACTAATTATTTATTGTTTTTTATTCAACTTGTTTAATACACGAGATACTAACCTAGTGATTAATATTAAATAGTGATAACTTAATCTATTTCAGTGCATCAAGCATGATTTTATTTCTAGAATTTTTCATATAAAATAGATGGAACTTATTCTAAGTAAATTTTGCAAAATCTATAATGTATCATCCTAAGTTGTCTGTCGGTAAATAAACAAAATAACAACAAAAAGAAAACAAAAGAAACACTTTCAATCACACCGACAAAAACGTGATGAAAGAAAATACTTATAAAACAATCATTTTTCTCAAAACCGGTTTTAAAAGAAAAAAACTAGTCTAAAGATATTAAAGTACTAAAATGTTAAAATTATGTTACGGTTATTGTTATTATTTTCATAACTGGATTGGATGTCGAACCGGACGTCTTATTGGTCCGGTGATCAGACAGGGAGGACCGAATTTAAGAACCTGATAACGTTATAATTATATATATAGTTATATATATATACATATATATATATATAATTCAATATAAGTAATTTATGTGTGTATTTTATAATTATATATAAAACCTAACAATAATCTTACGTCCAACACACTAATTTATTGGTCAACATTACGTTTTTACCCACTAAAATTCAAAAAAACTACAAATAAAAAACCAAAATCTGATCCGATCACCGATTCGGGACAAGCCAACCGGTTGAACCCCTCCAAAATGAATTGATGTGAACCAGTTCGCCAACCCCTCCCGAATCCCGGTCGATCCGGTCTTCATAACAATGGTTATTGTTAATCTTATTGTTACTGTTACTTTTACTATTACTACCGTCACTACTAACACAACATTATTATTAAGAAAAATTTTATGGTATAAAGAGTTGTTTTTGTGCGAAATGTAAGAAGTAATCTCAACTTTTGATCTACGTAATTAACAATTCAAATTAGAGATCTGAATAATCACGTAAGGAATGGGTCGAAGGGTAGATTTGAAAATAGTTTACAATTATTAATTTTTTATTTTTTCTCAATTTTTTAAACACATATAACTTTTTTATATAACATTATTTTTTAAAGAAAATTACAACATAAAATCAAGCATTTTATTTTCTTTAATTTGAGTATAGTATTGATATATTTAAAAAAACAAAAATCAACATTTTGTTGAAAACATATTTTTGTTGTGCATATAACTTATGTGATTATTAACTACGTAATTATGAAAATAACTTACATAATTATCATATAATTTCCCTAATTATTATTTACTAGCTTTAGTAAACCTGTATATTACATAAATTGAATAAATAAAATATTAAATATAATGCAATTTTACTTAGTTATAAAACAATATTCTGAAAATAAGATATAATTTAACTTATGTAGAAGTAAAAGTTATAAGTAATAAAACAACGATATCAACTTTTAAAATTTTTTTGTTAAAAAAATCAAACATTTTGTTAAAAAAGTAGTCATTTTATAATTTTTCTTATTATAACTCTCATTTGTAATATTTTATGTTTATAAAATATTACTTTTGAAAAACACTAAATTTAAAATATTTCATATTTTTAAACAAGTTTGATATTTTAGGAAATAAAGTTATTTTATAAAAAACATTTTCTTTAAAATAACATTAACAAAAAGATATCTTTTTTGATTTATTAGAAAACTATTTTTAATCTAAAAAAAGACTTAAATAATAATATTTGTAATTAAGGTAATTATTTAATAAGAGAGATAAACGAGAAATTTTTTGTGAGAATAAATATGGTGTTGTCATGTGTCTTTCATAATTACCTTTTTATTAGAGTAGAAGGAAATGATTAGAGTAGAAGGATAACTTGAGTATTTAATTTTAACTTGCATAACTATACACATTTATATTTTTTCAAAGGATAGGTTAATAGTTAGTTGTTAGTAAATTAATTTAATAGTATTCACGAATCCCAAATTTAAACATTGGATCTCTAAGAGAGATGAAGGCGGCCAAGAGATCATTGACAATTATTCATCTTAGACGCATAATTGTGTGTCGCATACGAAGTTAGTGCTATTCAAACAACACATGTCACGTTCTGATTACTTCGTACGATTCGCACCAAAAACAACTAGCCACTTATTATTAATGGGTTTTATCTTTATTGCAAATAAAAATAAAGTAAATCTAAGAATAAGATAACTGGATAATTTGTTATTTGTTATAAAAATGTTTTTAAAAGACGTTAACCTACAACCAGCTTTTAATAGTATTTTTATATAAAAGCTTTTTTTTGGAAATAATGAGTATAAAATCTCTATTTTTTAGGAAATAAGGGTCAGAATAGTACACGTAGAAAGCTTATCGCTGACCACTATCCAAAAACAAAATTCCGGTAGTTGGAATCTTCCATTTTCTTTTTTATTTTATTTTATTTATTACTTATATCTTTGAATGCAAAGAAGTCTTTAATGCACGTTTAGCATAATAATTAATTTTTAAATATAATTTCTTTTTCTTATATAATCTTTTACATAAAAATAATTTTTTATAAAATCAATGGTGTATGTATACTATTATTTATGTAAAGAGTTTTTGTTCAATGTATCATCTCATATCATTTTATTTCTTACATTCTTTTAACTTGATACATAAGTATTTTTTCTGTGTTTTAACAACATAAGACAAACTAAATTCAATTAATTAGCTGTTTCTAAGAGGAGTGTAATGAAAAATATGGTGTACGAGTTGGCACCTTGGTAACTTATGGGAAAAAAGGTGTACGAGTTGAAATTGACAAGAAAAGTAATAGAGGAATCCAAAAATAGTCTAGGTAAGGGGAAAAGTAAACATACAAACTTTCTAAAACATGATACACACAAAAATAACATTTCTTATAAACAATGCAACTTATTGTCAATTTTGAGAAATTTCTTGCTCTGAGCATTTACAATGGGTTTTTTACAATCATTCCCATCTTTAAATTTTAAAGAAAATTTTATAAATTATATTATTTAGCATTTACATTTGTTAAATGATATTATTTAGCATTTACATTATCACTCATTCTTATCTCTATCCTCTAAAATTTTAAGGGAAACTCTAATACTCCCTTAAATTTAGGGTCGATAGTCATTTCTCGTACTTTATTTTTTAATAGTTTTTGTAAGTGGCTGTAATTAGAAGAAAAAGTTTATTATAAAAGTAATAAGAAAATAATTTTTAATTAAAATATAAATAAATATGAGAATGATGTAGATGGTTTTGAAAAATAAAAGATACATATAATAAATATTGAATTTTGTTAAATTATAAGGATGATTATGAGAAAGCTCTAATGTGAAAGTTATATGGCTATACTTGTATTGTTTTATCTTAAATTTCATGTTTAGCTTGAAGTAATAACAATGATGGTCAAAACATGAATAGTACTACATTTTAGAACTAGTATTTTCCTTTCGCACGTTGTTGCGGCATCATACACGACGTGATAAAAAGTGTGGTTACAATCCATTCGACTCGTTTTGAAAATTTACATCGAAAGGTAGAGTAACTTTTATTTGTACCGTTAAATGAAAACTTATTAGTATTTGATTCGACTCTTTTACAAACAAAATTTAATTATGTCAAAACATAAATTTAAAATCGCTCCAACTCGTTCCCAAACTGAAGTTACATCGAAATATAGAGTAATTGAAACCGTTTTGTATTTGACTTGGACGTGTTTCCTAACAAAATCTATGTCGAAACAATTTAAATAATAGTATAATCAAATATTATAAATAAAGATTAGTAAAATGATGAAAATATAATAAACATGAAGATATGATCAAGTCCTTCGTAATTGTGTGAACATGAAAATGTAGACAAAAGAAAGGATGAGTTGGTCCTTTCATAGAAGACTTGAGGAAAAGAAGGATAAAAACATAAAATGTAACATGAATATTTCCACCAGCGATTATACATTTAGGAAAAAAGTCACCAATCACTTGATCTAAACTAATACTTTAGTTACTTTTCAAACTATTTGTATTATATAGTAAAACTTAAACATGTTCATTATTTATGGTCATCGCACTTTGAAAATAAGTATAATTATAATGGCATGAACAAAAATTACAATAAATTTCAAGTGTAACATGTTTAAGTGGTAATGCTAAAACATACAATAACTAAATTACGTGATAATTGTTAGAAGCATGAAAACTAGGGTTGAACAGTAAAACCTTAATTATAATAGTTGAACAGTAAAACCTTAAATTTACAGATGAAGTAACATTTTCTCTCTTATTCACTCACAACCACTCAATATCATCCCTTATGATTTAAAGACCCACACTCACATATTTATAAGGCATGGGATGTGAATGCTCTTAACGAGTAGCAATCGATAAGTGGTTATAGCTCTTATAATAAAATCTTTCATTTTAATTGTTAGTGTGCACTCATGCTTTCTTATGATTATTATAATTTGTAATATTTGAGTGAACAAAAAACTTAAAAACCATAACCTATGTGTTTATTGTTACGTTCATTTGTAATATACTTGAGTATTGAATCAACTGATTGATACAGATTCCGCATTTGTTAACCACATAATAAAAATCTATGCGGTGTTAGCAATCCAACGATACAACACTGTTTCATAAGAAGTGTCACGGATCAAATATCATCAACACAATTTGAATGTATTTATTATGGATGACAATTAGATGTACTAGGGTTGGAGTGTTTGCATGATGAGCCATCTCTTGGGAAATATTCACTCTGACAACCAAAAACAAAATTGGGATCCCTTTGTGGCATAACAAATAATATTGGTCGATATGATAGAAGAATGTTACAAATAGTACAAACCCATTCATTTTATGCGTTCGTTTGCCAATGCCACTTCTTGTAGCATAGTTCTTAGTTTGGATGAACATTTCTTCGCCCTCAGATTTTTCGCTAACCAATACGACTCTCGGGACTCATCGATCAGATTATTTTTCGTGCCATTGACAATATTAGTTTGATAATAATAGTTGGAATGTAGAAATCGGCAGGAGAGGAAAGCCATTGTATGAACTTTGGGTGTGAGTGTTAGTTAAATTTGGGTTGAATTTTATGCGTATTGGGCTGGGTAGGGATTGTCTTTGGTTAGTGGCTTTTTTGCTTTTGCTACTAGTTGAATCCATAGCAAAAGGAAATAAGAAGGTATTAAAAAAAGAATAACTTTATAAAATAGTAATTAATTTTTAAAATATTTTAATCAGATCATTTATAAGTTTATTTGTCTTAATATGGTTGTTTAGAAAATTTTTTGTTTCAATCAGGTCACTTATAATTTTTTTCCCCAATCAGGATAATAAAGTTTTAGAATTGTTCTAATTAAATCACTTATAAATTATAAAAATATTTTAAAAACAATTGAAATATATAAAATATTAGCAATATTTATAAATAATCAAATCATTTTAAAAAATTGTGATTTATTTAAAATTTAAAAAAATGAGTAATGTAATTAGAGCACTCCTACAATTTTAATGACCTAATTGAAATAAATAAAAATATAAATGATCTGATTAAAAGAAATAAAATTAATGACATAACTAGAACACTTTTAAAATTGGGTTATTATTTTATGAAAATTTCACATAAAAAAGCTATGTGTGAACATAAATATGTATAGATTGAATAGTATTTATGTATAGTGATTTTAATTATTAGTCATTTTAAATTTATATACAAGGAGTGAAAATACGGGGGCTTCTTTTCAACTGAGGCATCTAGTTTCTTTTTCTTTTACCATTTCAAACCAGATTATATATTTTATTTTGATTTAAAAAAAATATCTCTTGTTCATCTAGTGAGCTAATTTTTCTTTATTAAGTCAACAACAATAGAAAAAGGGTTTTGAATAAAATTAATGTTTCTAACTTGAAATCAAAAACCTAAATTGTCATCTAGACAATATGTATATTTTGTGTTTTATATTAGGGTTCCAATAAGTTGTGAGCCCTAGGCGGAAACTTATATTTTTATTCATAGAACCGCCTATGGTTACTTTAAGGTCTTTAAGTTTATTCATTTTTTTTGTGAAAGCACATGTAATTTAAATTATACCTCAACAATATTTATAGTAACTATCTAAAATTAAAAGAAATAAGCAACTGAAAAACGAATCAATACTTTTCAAAATCGCTACTTGTCAGATTTGACTGGATAACATTTCTAATAGTGGGTTCAAACTAAATGTAATAAATATAAGGGTTTGTTATACCTACATCAATATTATTTTCATTAAATCTATCTTTTTTTATACATACATATACAATAGAGATAGGAAAAGAAATAGAAACAAAAGGGTGTCTAAATAATAAAAATGGGTATTTGTATAATACAACCCTAATTATATATGAACTAGCTTTAATAATTTGTGTATTACACGGGTTGAATAAATAAAATATTAAATATAATAAAAATTATTAATGATAAAAACTAAGATATGATATGATTAGAATTACGTAAAATTTTAAATATAAGTAATAAAACAATAATATAAACTTACTAATTTTTTAAGATATAGTAAACATTTTGTATCAAAATAATGTTTTAAAACTTTTTATTTTTAAAAAATTTTCTTACTATAACTTCCTATTTTAATTAATTTTATCAAAAAATTTACTTTAAACAACCAATTTTAAAATATTTCGTAAAGCTAGTTTGATTTTTTGGAAAACGTTCTTTTTATAACTATTTCTATAGATAACATTAATAAAAATATATCTTTCTTAATTTATTAAATAAACAATTATAATATAAAAATGAATATATAATATTATAAGTAATTAATGTAGTTACTTAATAAGGAATATAAACAAAAAATGTTTGATAATAATGAATATGATGCTGACACGTGATACCCTCATTTACCATTTTATTAAAATAGGAAGATTTGAATACCATACAAACACTACGTACATCATAATTTTTTCTGAATGTCGGTTTACACTAAATGTATATATATGAGGTTAAATTCAAATTGTTTTAAAAAATTTACATTACTAGTATGGGAAGGGTTCAAATAAAATGTCTTTGAAAACTAAAAAAATTAAAAAGTAATCTCAACCATCCATCTTAGTAATCAATGATTGAGATCAAAATTGTATGGAAAAGTTTCTTAATGGGTATTTTAGGAATAACCATTTTTATTGATTTTTTACAAGTTTTTCTATTTTTTAAAATGTTCATAGATTTTGTGTACGATATTATTTTTTTATAAAATTACACTAAAAAACAAGTTTTTTATCTTTAAAACAAGTACAATATTGTTATATAAAAATATTAAAAAGTTTACATTATTAATCTTATATCCTATCACTGTGTCTTTAATGCAGTTCACTGTGTTTTTTGTTAGTTATTGTGTTTTACTGAAAATTAGTGTTTTTCTAGAATAACGAATAAGTATAATGATGGATAACATTGTTATGTATATCTAATATGTAAAACACAATAATAAAGTAACAACTAATTAATCTACTACATTAAAAATAATAACCAAATAACACAATATGTCATTGTATCTTTTGATCGTCATTGTGTTATTTTGAAAAGTATAAGTTTTGAAAAATAAATGGGGTGAAATAACATCATTATATACTTTCAATGGGGAAACACAATTATTGATAACAAGTTTATATAATCGATTAAAATATAAATAGCACATTGTGTTATCTTCAACACTATTAGTTTTAAAAAATACAATGGTGAAAGTATGTCATTGTGTATTTTTAATTATAAAACACAATGATAGATAATAAGTTTATAATCTATAAAAACCAATGACAAAAATAACACAAAATGTTTTAAATCGTAAAACACAAATGATTAACACACATAACAAACAACTTAAAAATATACGAGACAATGAACGTATAAGATATAATAGTTGATGTATTTGACATAATAACCAAACTATCATCCTTTCAAAAACAATAAAATGACACCTGTCAAACTTATAATATTTTTTAATAATTTTAGATTAAATATTCTTTTTAATATAACCCTACCCTACTAGTATAAAGATTGCATTCTTAAAAATATTAAACATCTATAGTAACAATAAAAAATTAGAAAAATAAGCCACCGATAATCGAGTGAGTATTTATCAAATATCACTTGGTCAGATTTGTTTGGATAACATAATTAATTGTTGGTTCAAACTAAAACAATTAAATATTTGGAGTTTAATATTGTACATACACTAGATATGTAAATACTTGGAGGCCGATACCCGTGAGTTTAAATAGTATACCAATCTGAGTTTTTCTCAGCAATAAGTTTCCTATTGAGGGGGTTAGGTGGACGTTCCTGACTGGAAAACGAATAGGTAAACCCTATTAAAATAACACATATCATTCGAAATAGGATCACACATTTTCTGTTAAAAAAAACTAGACCCTTTTGTTTTTATGAAGGGCGGTGTACTAAATCTATATATCAACACCCAATGCAACGAGCCTCATGCATTCTAGCGTATTGCGATCACAAACTTGAACCCTACGCCACTAAAGATAAATTTGGTGTTTATTGTGATACATATATATATCTTGGTATACCCCTAGAGGTAGGCTTAGAGCTACCTTTAGAAGATGAATCAAACTGAAAAACTTGTTAACTATTCTGGAGTTATATGATTTTCCTTCAAACGGTTATAACACGTACTGCTTCACCATACTACTGTATTGATTGTTTAACGAGTTCATTTGTAAAAATTAAAAAAAAAACTAACGATCCAATATGTGAATTGCATTTTAAATTGGAAAATTAAATACGTTAAAGATGTATATTATATGAAGTTAAATTGGATTTTGTAAGATAAAATATACATTCCCTATATAAAAATTGCATTCTAAAAAAATTAATAAGTTAATAAAAAGGTTTTTGAATTTTAATAATCTCAAGTTTAATTTATTGGCTAGAATTAATCCCAACTCAGTAAACGTATACATATACTCCAACCTTTGAGTTTATTTTCCTCAAACGATCCCTTACTGATTAATAGTTAACCCCGTTAGTTTTTTCATGATGTGAATTGTTATTGTGGCCAAAACACTAAACAGAATGTTGAAATATATCATCAGGTCCGTCAATTTGAAACTTCCGCACCCAAAACCCATCAATCTCGACCTCCTGACTTGATACCATATAAGAATTATTCAAGATGCCCTTTCTCATTCATTCTCATCTGAATATCTGGATACAATACATAACCGACTCTCCTAATATGGAGAGGATCACCATCAATTAATTACAATATATTACAAATATAGACATATACTATTACAATCCATAATTACTTGTGCCTTTAAAATGCCTCAAAATCTATTTTTTTGTAATCTATGATTTTTTTTGTAAATTAACTTATATATATATATATATATATATCAACCCCAATGAGCATCATATCATATCATTGTTTAACAGTACTAACACCGAAGATCAATTCGATCTGTACGGACGTGTTTATTAATTTCTTTCACCGGTCAGCCTGATAATTGGTACGTACGTATATATATGATCTTCAATTCCTTCAAACATTATTTAATTGACACGTTTATATATAGTACTTATTGCTTATATATATATATATTGATTTGATTATATACATATATATATATATATATATATATATATATATATTATGCCCCTTCGGTAAAGACCCTTTACGATACGATCATCATGATGGAAGGATAGATCAGTTATAGCAGAAGCCACCGCGGGTAAAGTTAATAATTTAAATGCCTAAAATTATCAGATTTTTCTCTTGTTATATTTAATACGGATGATGATCGTATATGTAGCTGTGAAAATCGATTTTACAAATCTGCATATTTGAGTAAGAATATATTTAGAACAATATTAGATTTACATGTAACTAAACTAAATGCATGTGAATGTGAGATTTACATGGTTGTTAGGATTACTTTGGCAGGTATAATATTTAAATATGTAGTTTTATTTAACGCAATTTGAACGCACGATAAACTGATATACATATTGACTTTGGCATGTGTATATAGTATACCAAAAGTTAATTTTATTTAACATAATTATTTGTATATAAGATATATTTATCGACAATGGTGCAACAATAACTTTTTTACTGGTTTCACAATTTTTCGGTCCACGTTAGGTGGAACTTTTATCAGGTGAATTGCTGAAATGTTTTTAATTCATTAGGCTGGGTCAATACGAGCTTCTAATTTACAAAGTAATTATACAAAAGAACATTAAGAAGAAAAAAAGTTATAGGGCCTCTAATTTACAAAGTAATTACACAAAAAGTATATCTTTTAATTGGATTAGGCTGGATCACTAACTTCAACGGACTCAAACTCATTAATTTGTTACTCATATAGTCGAATAATTATAATGTTTTAAACCCAGAATTACGCTCATACATGAAAGCCAAAGTAATGAAAAAAATGATTTGAACAAGTTTCAAACCCAACAGGTACTTGTGACAAAGGAGAATTTATATAAACCACCACACCAAATATACATTTTTGTTTTCATTTTCCCACATCTATTTTTATTAAATATCATGCATTTATCATAGGTAGATTCAGTAATGATACAAAATCTTATGCTTTTTGTTTAATTAGCAAGCAAATTAAAATATTTGGTCACTAAACCTAATTTGCATTATGATCGATTTACGTTGTCTACTTTCTCCATCACACCTTTGCTTACCTAGCAAAAACTCTAGCCATTCAATGCTTGGTGAAGTATTATTTGACTGTTTTATATTTTTATTTTACCAATTAAAGGAATATAAAAATCGTCATCTATACTTATAAAACAAAATACTTACTGCTCAAAAGAATATAAAAATCGTCATCTATACTTATAAAACAAAATACTTACTGCTCAAAAGAATATAAAAATCGTTATCTATACTAATAAAATAAAATAGTTACTGTCACATATTGTTTTCTCACAATCATTTTGTCACATGTCATTTTTTTATAATATTTTATCACATGTGTCATACTTTTATATTCGTTTGTCACATGTCACGAATATAACAAGTGAACTCTTTAATAATAACATTAAATGTTATTGATGTTGTATATCATTTTCAAATTGTTAAACTTCAATATAACTTGGATTTTTGAAAATATAACTCAAATATCATTTTAATAGTTTAAATTCGTTGTAAAAGAAATAGTTTAATTAAATTCATCATTTAAATGACAAAGGCCCATGGGGTATATCACATCGTCATTCTTTTATTTATTAAATATCAATAGATATCTAAAATGATCAAATTCTTAATTTCTTGTTATATTTTAATCGGATGATCGTATTTCCAGCGTGAGAATTCGATTTTACAAATTTGGATATTTGAATAAGAATAGATTCGGATTTTTAGAACATTATTAGATTTACATGTAATCAATCCACGTGAATGTAAGATTTATATGGATGTAAGATTTATATGGTTTTTAGGATTATTTTGGCAGATATAATATTTAAATTATGTAATTTGTTTAACATAATTTGAATGTAAGATATACACATCGACTTTGGCATGTGTAATGTTTAAAAATTTAATTTTATTAACATAATTATATACATATAGATAATCTGTAACCTATAATAAAAGAAAGTTTTCTTAATACACGTGTCATCATTCTAGTATAGCATATGACACGTGTCATCCAACTAGCATATCAAAAAAATTATTTTCTCGTCTCTCTCTTATAATAAATATAAAAATTATAAAAAAAATAATTTGACTTTCCTTTTTAACTAAAATAGTTTTAAAAAAGTATATTTATATATATAACCTATAATAAAAGAAGGTTTTCTTAAGACACGTGTCATCATTCTAGCATATCATATGACACGTGTCATCCAACTAGCATATTAAAAAAATTATTTTCCCGCCTCTCTCTCATAGTAAATACAAAAATTATAAAAACAATTAATTTGACTTTCCTTTTTAACTAAAATATGTTTAAAAAATATATTTATATTTGTGTTTCTTTTCTCTCATATTAGATGATAATTATTGTAAATAAATAAACTAAACTACTAAACGATAAAATATAAATATAGTTATTTTAATAATTTATTAATACATATTAAATATTGAGTAATAATTTTAATTCATTATGTGTTATCACTTTTAGATATTCATTATATTTTTATTTCATCAATGATTAATAACATTTAAAAAATAAAATTAATGATTTAAATATGTTTTATTTAATCCACTCATGTAATACATGTGTTCTAACCTAGTTATATACATATGGATAGTGGCGGAACAATAGCTTTTTATTGGTTTCACAATATTTTGGTCCATGCTTGGTGGTACTTTTACCTGGTCGGATCACTGGAAATCTACGCACTTGGGTTGGGTCATGAAATAAAACTCACCAGAATGATTTAGTTTAGCCCGTATAGGCTTTGAAGGTGATTTAAGTTGAGGTAAATGCTCGATTTAGATGATTATATATTGAAATTAACAAGTAATTTAACATTTAAATATGAATTGATTTTAGTAAAATTTATAAAGTTTCATGTAAAAGCCTATTATATAATGACATTGAAAATATGTATAATGAATCTTCTAACGGACTCAAAATCATTAATTTATTACTCAGATGGTTGAATAATTATGATGTTTCAAACCCATACTTATGCTTACACATGAGCCAAAAATAATAATAAAAAATGATCTGAACAAGTTCCGAACCCAACACATACATTTGACAGAAGAGAATCTAAATAAACCACCACACCAAATAAACATTTTTGTTTTTGTTTTCCATCAAGTTTTATTTTTTTTATTGAGGTTACTTTTAAAAAAGATTAAGGGGTTGTTTGGTGGTCTTTTAATCTCAAACAGCCCCTTAAACAACACTCTTAATTAGTTTCTTAATGGTTCAGACGTTTGAATGGTTCAACACTTAATGGTTCAGACTGTTTGTTTCGCCAGCATATGTCTGAATGGTTAAGACATTTACCTCTGAATGGTTAAACATTATACTAATGCTGAATGATTAAGAGGTCTAATGCTGAATGGTTAACACATATTATCTGAATTGGTCAGATATTTGTCTTTGAATAATTAAACGATATACTAGTTCTTAATGATTCAAACTTTCTAATGTTTTAACACTTAATGGTTTAGACCTTTTATTGGTCCAACACTTAATAATTTAAAAATTATCAAACAACCCCTAAGTTCAACTTAAAATCCCATATTACACTCTCTAGAAAATACGAAAAAATCACTGGGTCACTTGATTTCATTATCTATAACATATCTCCGTCCCTGCATATCGACACTCTATATAATACCATTTTTATTCACCTTTATCCAACATTGGAGGAGACACTCAGAGAATTTAAAGGCCACTTTAGTTCAGTAACATGTTGATATAAACATATACAATTAGCATTTAATTATTATAATCATAATAAAAATAACAACGTATAAGTTGATGCTTGTTTGTAACTAGAGGTTTACCAGGGTTGCGAAATTAGAAGCTCATGCGTGTTAATCCTTGGTAAAATAAATATGTTTGAAGGTTATTAACAAAATATATTAAATAAATTTAAATTAATGATCACTATTTTATAAGTCTACTTAAGCATAGACGCATAGTATATAAAAGTAAAGCAATTCATTGAATAAATATAATTAAAAAGTTAGAATAGGGATAACGTACAAATAGGAATCAAAAGGATAAAAAAATAAGACAATAAAAAAATTCTGGAAAATGGAATATAATTTTTAAAAAGTTCCTTAAAAGGATAAAAAGTAAAATGTGAAACCTGACTTTGATTCTACAGACTCCTTGTTTTTGAAATAATAATATATTATTATTAATATATAATAATTTCACCAATATTTAAACCAAAGAAAAACTAAACCTGCTAAATAGTTGTATTTTGTATATTTGGTTAAGAAAAAACTTGGGTCCTTTATTGAAAACCTCTTTGAAGGCCTGTGGGCCATCAAAGTAGCAAACCCAATGCTAAAAAGATATGAAAGCCCACGTGTTCAATAGGAGTGGAGGAATGTGATGCCGTGATGGTAACAAAAAGTTGAACTTAAAGCTTTAAGGGTTGTAAAATGCTGGGGACAAAATCAAATAAGACAACCAACATCTACGTTACTTCATAATTGTTATTGTTATTATGTATAATGCTTGAACATCTTGCTTGAATTTCTTTCTAATGATCACTAGTATTTGTCCCTACGCGCTTGCGGCGGGATCTAGTCAATTTCTCGTTCTAACACCCCGAAAAATCAAAACGAGTCATCAATGCTAATGAGTTTAATTAGTGAGTAATAAATAAAAAATAAAGGAAAGAAATGAGTTATGGACTAAATTAGGCTTATGGGCAAGAGCCTAAGTGATTAAGGGTCCATAATCAGCCCCTTTAACCCACCAAATTAGCTATCATCTTCTAATTTGTAACTCTAGCCACCAAGTTTTAGAGAGAGATGAGAGAGAGAAAGTGAAGAAAACTCAAGATTTGGAGTTTCAAAGGTTAAGGGATTAAAGATCTGAGTGATTGAGCATCAGGCCACAAGAAAAAAGAAAGAAATACAAGTAAGAATCAACCTCTAAACCCCTCTTTAGATCAAACCCGAATTCTAGGGTCTTGGGTTTTGAAAAGTTACAAAAAATCACATAAAGGTCAAATTTTTACGTATGAAATCATGTAAAAAGCTTAGATATAGCTTCATGGATGATAAAATAAGGATTTGGACGTAAAAAGTTGTGATTTCGGGTTAAAAACGAGCTCGTTCCTCATTTTAACTCGATCTGCGAAACTGTCTGCTCCTCCCGCGAAATTGCATATTCAAGCTGCGAAACTATGAGTTTTCTGTGAAACTATGATTTCACAGATAATTTTGCAGCCATAGAATTCCAATGAAAGTTGGGCGAAACTGCCATGCGAAGCTGGTAGCGAAATTGCCAACGAAACTGACAGCGAAACTGTGAGCGAAACTGTGAGCGAAATTGCCAGCAAATCGACTTATGTGGCAGCGAAATTAGCAACGAATTTAGACAGAAATTAACCCCTTTAAGTGCTAACTTATCTACAGGCAATGTATTGAGATCCTAGCTTAGAAAGCTTAGTTTTAAAGTTACTCATTGCATTCAGGTGAGTTCTAGATTCCCATATTTGTAAGTTTTTCTATGTTTTGGGGGCTATTATGCATATAAAATATACATTTTTAAATGACCAAGATTTTAAAAGGTTTTAACAAGAAGATCGATTTTTCTATAACAAAATGTGCTTATAAAAATGTTTAAAAATAAAATTATTCACGCTGACCTAGCAGCCTGACCCCAGCTAGGAGTGTTGCCCCTTGGACCCCACTAGGGGCTGCTACCCTAAGGACCTCGCTGTTATGGGCTGCCGTCCCCGAACCCTCGCTGTCCCATGAAGGGTCGGTTATGTGTTATGATGGATTGTACTTTGTATGTTGTGTACTCAATAAGTTAAGTATTATATATTATAGTGGAAGATAATACTAATGAAAAATGGAACTTAATGAATGTTATTCGGGCCCGTATGATTAAGCACTATGATAGACTTCACTTATAGTATGATGTATGATAATGGATCCGTATTCATGAGCGGGCTATGTGCCTTGCAGTGTGGATCAATGTCGGGGGTTAGCTACCATGATGACGTGTACCGACAAGGATTGACAATCGTTGTCGATCAACATGGAGCTCTTGCTTTTTGCAATCTCGTTTATGATGAAGTAAAAGATAACAAAAGAATGAAAGATAATGAACATGCTTATTAAAATGAAAAATGTTATGTATTATGATGTATGCATGGTCATTATATGAAGGATAAAGTTTATATTTTCTTATATTAAATAAAACTAGAACTCACTCAGAAAGCTAACTTTTATACATAATAGTTGACAGGTAGATGGTGTTGTTGAGGATGACACAAGATGGGAAGCTACTTGGATGGCAATGGATGACAACCTTGTTTATAAAATTGTTTATTTTAATTTAAATCCAAGTACAATGTTCTTTTTCCATTTGAGAGCCAAATGTATGAGTACAATATGATTTACAAGTTTTAAATGAATGTCTATTTAATTCCGTTGCAATATTTTGGTTATTAAAATGGTTTTATGTTATGATTAACCAATTGTGAGACTTTCCGGGAACGGGGCCTTACACTCATGCGCAAGGCTACGTTACTTTGGTCGTTATCAAGCTAGCTCGCCGTTATATTATGAATGAAGTCTTGTGGTGAAACTCTAAAATGATAAACTTTAATGACCAAACTCTAAAAATACGTGACATGAGGCTAGTCGTTTTTTGCACACGCAATGCAACGTTACTTTCGTCGTTCACTTTCTGGTTTTTCGGAATCTATAAAATCTAAGTTTGGTGATTAAACTATAAAAATACTAAACTTCAGTAAGTAAACTCCAAAAATAAAACCTCACTATGAGTAGTCTAGGGATCAAACTTTAAGATGTTAAAATTAAGTAGCCAAAGTCACATCTTGTTTCTTTAAAATATTGTGAGTAAAATCCGTATACTATATTAAATGATTTTAAATGGTTATAAATGTATAAGAAAGAAAAAATTATTGTTCATTTGTAATTTGAGGATTAACTATTTAACTCTTATAATTTTTTTTCATATATTCAAAAATAGTTGTGAGTGTATGAGACAGAAAAAGTAATGACGCAGATATAAAAAATATATTATATATTGAAAGAATAGATAAAAAATAATAATTAAATGTAATTATAAGGATAAAGATAACAAATGTGATGTGAATGCTTTTATTAATAATAGAGTAACTACACCGGTAACTACACTCCACATTAAATATAGTTTGGTATTAATAAATAGTAACTAAAACTCAAATAAATGCAATTTTTTTAAAATAATAAGAAATAATTAATATAATACTTATAAATTTAAATAAAGAAAAACGCTACATGAGTAAGTTGGAAAGCAAAGGCAGTAAAGCAACATATAACGAAATTAGAAAGAGCGTGGTGTGCACCTTTTTTTGGAGTCAGACGACTTCATTTTTGGCGTATGCGTTAATTAAGTGTCTGATTTTTAGTGGCCCAGACATCCGTGCTTGTCTTTTAAGGTGCCGACATCTTGTCCGGAGGAAACATTTTGAGAAGAAATTGTTGGAGCCGAAAAATTTGAGAAAAATATTAAGATAAAAAGACATTTTTGGGAATTTTCGTTAAAACAAACACATTGTAACGGCATATTTTGAACTTAACATAAAAGATGTCAAATGTTAAAAAGAAAAAAAAACAAGTTAACTATCTTCTTTAAATATCGCAATATGAATAATTAATATCATTCCTAAAAAAGATAACAACTAAAATAATAAAGGCGTATAGCAAGTCCAAGCTAACTAATTGGGCTGCCCACCCATTTATATTTTTTAATATTAAACATGCAAATAAACCATCAAACAATTGTGCAAGGTAGAAAGAGTTATTTGTTAGCACTTGGTGAGTTACTTCATAATGTATATAGCTAATAAAGAGAGTTTACTTTTCCATAATAATTTACTGTAGCAATAGACATTTATTTTTTTAAACATATGTGTAGTAATTTCTTTGCTGGTTAAAAATAAAGTCAATGCTACTAATAGTTTTTTTTTTCAATTACTAATTTTATTAAAACAGGACAGACAAAGGAATTACAAAACTTATATGCTAATGCATACTAAAGTCAACACAATCTTTCCACTGAATCTTCAAAATTGATCTATTTTTTATCTATAAATACCAAGAGGTATAATATCTTACTAATCATTTCTTACTTCACCGGTTTGTTTGAAAAAAATCATCATTTTTGGTCTTCCACCTACAAGGTCTCACCACATAAGAAACATAGAGATGTAATTTGTATGTTTTGTTTTGCAAGGGCGTCTAGTGTTGGAATTAGGTTCATCTCCGTTCTCCAAAATAGAATGATACATTTATTTGGTATAACTTTTTCCTGTTGAATTATGAATTTGACGTTTATTTCTAGCTTCTTGTGTAACAACCTTTCGGTCGATTTAACTGTGAATTCGCCCGAGCTATCTCCTAAGCAATGCCAAATGTCTGCATCCCCGGAGCCCTGAATTTGTTCCACATCAATAAACATTGTTGAAGTTATGATCTTTCCATTGGATCCATAGACTCTCTTTTCCACCTCCATTTCCAAATTAGATTTCACTTATATAGCATTAAGCATTCACACCTGTCAAACCTTTGTTACATGGGAGCATCGTCCATTGATTTTTTGTACTGTGGTGAAGGTAACCGGTTATGGTGGTGACCGGTTATAGTTTTCATGAGCCGAGCCGAACCGAGCAGACCTTTGCTTGTGCTTGACTCGTTTCCAAACCGAACTGAGCCTATCGGCCCTTTTACAACCGAGCGGAAAATCAAACGGGCATATTTCAAGCATTAAAGTTTCGAGCGAGCGCAAACAAACGGCGAGCAAATTATACAACTCAACTATCTTGTGTGTCATACGATTTATATTGTGTCAAATAAGGTTTAATGATTTAAAAATCAATCATATTTCATTATATAATATTTTCATGGATGACAATACTTTGTGACTAACGATTAAGCTAAGACTGTAGTCGATAAGGCGAAAGACATATTGTAGATAACGATTACGGTGAGAGTGAGAGATGATCGAAAAAATATCTCTTAACAGCTTAGCATTTCACTTTTATGTTTAAAGAGAATTTTTTCTAAGGTTGATTGATCAAGTATGTATAACTATAATTATATATATGTATATAATGAGTCAAATCTACTAGAGTGCTACATATATATACATATTAATTCGATCGGAACCAAACCGAACGGACCTTTGCTTGTGCTTGGCTCGTTTAGAAACTGATCCGAGCTGATCGGCTCGTTTACAACCGAGCAAAAATTCAAACGAACATTTTTCGAGCAAATTCCGAATGAACGTCGAGCGGACGTCAAGTGGTTTGAACAACCCTAGTGACCGGTGGTGATGGTGGTTGATGGTGGTGGTGGTTTTTGTTGTGGTGGGTGGGTGGGTGGTGGTGACTAAAGATTGATAAAGGAATGAAATGAAAAAAAGGGAAATGGATGGAATTAGTTAGAGGGAATGAAGTTATTTATGTAATAATTCATTTCATTGATATTTGTTTTCATTTACTGCTTAATGATTCATTCCATTTCACATCTCATTTATTTATATTAAAACCTAATTAAAGTCGTGCTTATAAAATAGTAAAGATAAGTTTGAGCTAAGGAAGTCAATGAGTCGGATATATCTTACGATTGAAAGTGAGTAATAAAGTACCCTCATCGCATGCTATATATAGAACTAGTTGTGTTATAGATCAATTTGGTTGTTTAGTATTTTTTATGTATGAATTTGATTAAATGCTCTATATTGACTTGGATATGTAATTGATGTAGTCACATTGCATAAAAAGGAAGCGTCAAATGTTTAGACATTTACTTTGTGTACAAACAAAGTAGAAAAATAATTGATATAGTTGAATGGGCCTTGGTTTATTTACAAACCAATAAAAATTAGAAACATTGATTTTAGTAATTCAAATTATAATTTTTTGACTGATAATAATCCATGCTATCAATTTAGTCAATAAGAATCCTAAATTTTATTTTTGTTAACAAAAAACAATCCTAGTAAGATAATTATTTATTTCTTTACACTTGATTTTGCTTATAACGGTGATTGTGAATGAAATAGGAAAACATATAGTAGTAATGATTTAGTGTTTAATTGAACCAAATGCGTGATTTTACATTGTGATTATGAAGGAATATGTTCAAGTTGTTTATGTTTTGATTTATAGGTTTTTGGATCTAAAGAAGGTCTATTTTGGAGAAAAATAAGCAAAAAACGAAACTACAAGGACTAAAGTTGTGAATATCAATAGTTTTAAAAAATGCACAGTGAAGACCATATCGACATATGATACGCGGGTATGGGCGTATCATACGCCGATCAGCGTAGGGGCGGTGTTTTTGTGGACGTATTTGAAGAAAAAACAAAAAGTTGGCCGTCAGAGGGTTGAATTACGCATATGATACGCCTAGGATCGGCGTATCATACGCTGGTCACAAACAACTTTCCGGATTTTGTGTAACTTCAAGTTTATTTAAACCTTTCTAACCCCAATTCGAAGGGGATCTGTTCTCAGCCGAAAATTGGTGTTTCCAAGGAGATTTTTGGTGCTTCCGAGTTTCCCCTTTCACTAACTCATCATTAATTATCATTTTCAATATTCAAGAATTCGAGAAGATAATGCATGGCTAGGTCTTTCATGATTGCTTCTAGAATATCAATTAGGTCAAGTAAGACCTTTTATATATTTTTGTTAGGGTTTTGTCAAACAATGATCATTGAATGCAATTCTATGTTTTGATTAAGTTAAGAGATTCGTTTATAAATAAAGTTGTTTGTTGAAATTATTAGTTTTTGGTTTTCTTACATCGTGAACTCTATAAAATTAAGAAGTAATTTGATATAGATGAGTTAATAACATCTTGAATGAACGAATCTTATAAGTTTGATCCTTTGTTTATACGATAATCAAAAGTTGAAGTTTTGAGAAGTAGGTTTGATAAACCCTAGTTTGAGCATATAATAGTTGAACTTGCATAATTGAGTATCCGAAAATGATCCTTTTCTATTATTTAATTAAAGTTGTTTTAAAGTTTCTTGCTTTGTGCATTTATGATCATTAATTTATTCAAAGTTTAAATTTTTAACCTTAAAGTTCATGTCTTTAAGTTAATTGAGTCATATTGTTAAACACTTTTCATATATTGCATGTGAAGACAACCTTACTTATCCTTACACATTAAAGGTAGCTAAAACCAAGTCTTGACAACCATATCAAAATGGCACCATTGCTAGGGAATTAGCATGCTTAGTGTTTGATGGTTTATAATTGATTTTCTTAAAAATTTATAAATAAACGCAAAAGGATTTTGCTTTTTGTTTTATTTGTTTTCTTCTTCAATATTACGCAAGACATTTTGTGTTTTTATTCTGTGTTTTCATGTTTGTAGGTAACTATTATGTTAATGCATACAAGATTTTTAAGACGGACCTCACAATTGCAATATGATCTAGAAATCGGGAAGAATGTGAGAGAGAATCGTGTATTTCACAAGGCATCAACTTCAAAGACTTCTAAAGTCATGTTTAGACAAGATATGAAGAAGGAATATATTCAGTAATAGCTTATCGGATTTTAAGTTGACTTTTAAAATCACCCGAAAGTAACCAATCAAGAATGATTAATAATCCAGAAAATCAAGGAGGACCACAACCTAATTGACCTTTGGGGGATATTCCACCACCATTGTTCCTCAACATGATGATCCTCCACCTCAAACACAACTTGTACAACCTCAACCTCTTGGGCCGATCCTTGTAAGTCAAGGTGTGCAAAACTAACCTCCTCCCGTGAACTTCCAACTAGTGTCAAATTTCTAGGTTTGTAATCCAAGTTTTAAGCATAATAGGGAAGGAAGCCATCCAAGTAATGAAGAACGGTTTTAGTTGAAATCACACCAATTATGTGGAGGAATGGATTGAAGATCAAGCTGACATGGAAGGACCAAGCCAACATGATTATAAGGATTATGGAAATCAACTGAATTATCAAAATTGTTAACCGAACTAAGATCGAGGTGGTTATTCCCAACCATCCATTCTTAATAACATGGGGGTCAACCATTTAATGCATACCATCTAATCCAGGAGTTTAACACTATGTACCTACGTATGGCGTGGACTCTCACTTCCATCCCGCCATTGCCATCAATTCATCTCCCATAGTTCCTCCACCACAACGAGGGTGAACTTTTGAAGTTATACCACAACGAAAATGAATTCTTCCTCACTTTTATTGGATGAATACTGAAGAACCATATTTGTATATATCTGAATTTGAGGCATCATGTAGCAACGTCGGTGGCCAAGGTTTTTCATCAGATGAAGTTAAATTGGTACTTTTACAATTTACACTTAAAAATAAGGATAAGTAATGGTTTTTATTTTTTCCCTCCGTGAGTATTCACACATGGGCAACAACAATTCTTATATGAATATTATTACTATCAAAGAACAAGTGATGCAAGACGGGCCGTTCAAAGCTTTACACAATAACCAGGGGGACAATTGTCACACCCCGACCGATGGCGGAATCATCAGGACAGACGAATGTGAAACGATTGTTCATAGCACATGGAACTAATTAAGTTTAAATAATATTAAATATCATTAATCATTGAACATTACAAGACAAATAAGTCCATACAACACAAAAACTTCAAACAAAGAAATAACATATTTAGTTAAACTAGGTCCAAGTCTTATATGAGCACGGAGAGAAACCTCAAGTATTAAACCTGAAACATGTTAAAAATAAAGGGTCAACAATAATGTTGGTGAGATTTCTGTAGTTTTCAATACATAAATATATAAAAGATGGCAATTCATGTCATAGATTAGTGAACAAAGTAACTAGGGATGTAAGACAAAATGTACAATCAAACCTTGATACTTTTACAAGTCTCAAACATTTACAAGCATATACAATTAGCTAAGTGTACTTGGATCAACCAAGCAGGCTTGTCAGGCCCATAGATCTATGACGTTGCCAGGCTAGCAATAGTTAACGATTGTACATATAATCGACATTACAGGGTAGCTACAAAGATCAACGAACCACAACATACAAGTGAATTGCCATAAGTTTACAAGAATCAAACGTTTTACAAGTGCAACGGTTATAAGATAACTTGTTTCACCCCAAAGTGTGAAAATATGAAAAAGGGGTATAGAAATACTCACACGGAAAACTCACAATTATAGTGGTGGTTGTAGAGTACATAAGAAAACTTGAATGTCAAGAGTCAAAGGTGATGTCCTAAATGATAAAAAGAACAATAACTTGAGGTTGGAATTCATTACAAGAAATTAGGACGTTTAAAGAATGCTAAAAACGAAAGTAGATTGAAAAAGGATTTTTGCATCAATTTTAGATTTTGGACAGAATGCTCGGTATGTGTTTGAACAGGTTTTAAAAATAGAAAACGGTTTCATAAAATTATAAAAATTTATATTTGATTAGTTCAAAGTCTCCTGGACAACTTTCATTCAGAAACAATTTTATGAAAAGATCTTTAAATAAGTCAAACAAGCAGCACAAGACAGAAGGTGCTGAAATGCGCACTTGTCTTGTGAAGGCTATTGTTGAGTCGTCCGATTGAGTATGAATACGTATAAACTATCGTTGAAAAGGTAATTCAAAGAAATTAACATTGGACTATGAGTTTACTCAAATTTATTTTGTTATGATCAATTTATGGTCGGTTAAAGTAAGATTATATTCTGCCAGAATTGTAATAAGGCACTTATGTGCACTTCTAAAATCATTAAAGCATGAAACGAGTTAGAACATTTTATTATGTCAAGATATGGTATATTAGTCTTCATTTGAGTTATAAAAATAGTCTAAGACTATTGGATCAAGAAGAAGGCTAATGCAACCAAAACTAAGTCACTTAGATATTTTTGGTACTAAATGCAAAGGCTTCCGAAGCTTAGCATGGAACTTCCAAAGGTTGTAGAATTCTTCCGAAGACAAAGTGAAAGATCAACTTACGAAGACAGAACTCTACTTCCAAAGTCAAGTGTATACTTCTAAAGTTCAAGCCTTAGAAGAATGAACTGAGGACCACTTCCGAAGTATGATGAAAAGAAGAAGTCTCCGAGCCTTGGAAGAAGCAGCCTCTTCCGAAGTATAAGTGGCTTCGAAAGTACGTACTCTTCCAAAGCCATTTAACCTTCGGAAGACACTGCTATGACCAGTGGACACAAGTATGGTCTCTGACACTCCGCTGCAGACCTCTGATACTGTATGGTTTCTTCCTAAAGAGCCATGCAGTTGACCATACTTTATTCCACTGTTCACCTTTTCATGATAGTACATGTTACCAACTTTAGTTGGTGACAAAAGGTAAGTCAGGGACATGTCCTGACTACCAAATCTAAGATAAGACTTTATTCGAGATACCTTAAACTTTAGTCTTGTAGTATAGACTTTAGCTATAGGATCCAACTAGTATCAAAATATATCCGGCTGTAGGTAGTATTATATATAGGTTCTCTTTGTAACTCATTGAAACAACAACAACTAATGCTTGTAAGAGTCTTGTATTTTGAGTTGAGAAGCAATATATAAAAGTACCTTGAAAATTACTTCTTGTGTTCTTTATTACTTTCTATATTGTGATCAACTCTTACTGATTCTATCTTAACCCGAGTGTTGTTCTAGGTGAGTTTGAGAGAAAAACATAAGTGTTTAGTGACAAACATCGATCCTGCAATTGGTATCAGAGCATCTCAGGCTCTTGATTGCATGATCTAACCATCCAAGTCAACCTGTTTTTTATTCCTCCCTACAACCCATTCACTCTAATGGCCCTTAACAAGTCCGAAGTAGAGATGGGAACCATGACAAAGGCTCCCATCATTACTCCTGAAAATTTTAGGTCTTGGAGCAGGAGAATGGAAGGCTTCATCAAATATCAAGACAGCAGGATGTGGAACTTCATTGTCAATGGCCCATATAAGCCTAAGGTGGCATCACTTGGGGGAAACGGTGCCATGATAGAAAAGGCTGTAAAAGATTATTCTGATGAAGACAGAAAGAAGATGGATATCGACAGCAATGTTATGACTATTCTCATGACTGCAATACCGAACTCCATTATGGTGGGATTCGAGGATTGCACGACTGCTAAAGAATTGTTTGATGCACTTGCTTAGATGTACTCAAGCTCCAATGACTCAAAGAAGGACTCGCTGAAGCAGCAGTTTGAGAACTTCACTCATATTGCTGGAGAGACCCTCAGCCAGCAGCACTTCAGGTACATGGATCTTATCTTTTCTCTTCAGTATGTGAAGATCACTCCCGAACTTAGAGATCTTACTAGAAAGTTCATGAGTGCTCTTCTAAACGAGTGGACATTTTACTGTGTCTCTATCAAGAGGACAGAGAACTTGAACACTCTTACCATGACTGAACTCTATGGCATCTTTGATGGATATCGCCTAGAGATGGAGAGTAAGAAGGGCCACCAAACAAGCAGACCCATGAGTCTTCCTGCTAGCAATGCTTTAATGGTTGCTGAAGACTCATTACCCCCTCAACCTCAGCATTTCCTAACTTATCAGCAACCATCCTGCTCTTTTGGACCTTACATCACTTTTCCTGAGACTCCAAGGTCTCAACAGGCTCAACACAACTCCTTCCAGGAAAGTTGTGCCTTTGTCTCAGGAAGTGGACACTCTGGTGATTTGCAATACTGCTTTGATGATCTTGAGTGTTTCAGTCCGGATAATGTAGACTACATGGACATTGTCCAATGGATGGCTCTTTTAACTTACATAGCGAAGAAGTTCTTTAAGAGAACTGGAAGGCACTTCCCTCAAAACCCAACTACCAGCAAGTTCGGGTTTGAAAAGACCAAGGCAAAGTGTTACAACTGTAACCAACTAGGTCATTTTGTAAGGGAATGCAAGGCTCCCAAGACCAATCCAGGAACCCCACAGGCTTCCACACATCCCTTAACTTCAAAGCCCGCTGAGAAGTCAACTGAAACAGCTGTAATGGCTCAAGAAGTTGACTAGAGCTTCATGGTACAGGATGTGACTCCTGCTCAAGCTCTCATGGCCGGAACAGATGATGCCCAGGTATATGAACATCTTTGCACTCCAGCCTGTATAGCTAAAGTTAGACTTTATCAGGATTACAATATGGAAATCAGATTTGATATTGAGTCTTTAAATATCTTAAAATCTGATTTTAAAAGAGCTGAATCTGACTATCAAAAGAAAATTGAGGAGTTGGAGAAAACAGTCTCTTTTAAAACATGAACACACCAACTACAAGACTCAAATCAAAGATCTGATATCCAAATTGTCTGAGGCTCAAGCCCAGCTTGTCATTGCTGAGGCTCAGGCCAGGAAGCATGCTATCTCTGTGCAAAACTTCCAAGCTATTCTTGTATCATCCTCCCACTCCAAACTCTGTTATCAGAACAAAAGAGGGTTGGGAACCAATGAAATTGCTCCACCACACTCCTATGAGTCTATTAGACAGCCTAGATGTGGTACTGAGGAGCAAGAGGTTCCAACTGCTGACCCTTCCTTACCAGAGTTGAAGGATGAAGCAATAATAGTGGCCACCATAGGGAAGGAACAGGTAGATGTACCCATATCCTCCTGTGAAGAACAAATCCTAACCACTAAGGCCAGAAGAAGCAGAGCTAAAGCTGCTAGGAGAACTGCCAAGAAGGTGGTTGAGTCCAAGCTGAAGATTGACCCCAAGCAGAAGGGTGTCTTTATCTCAGCTGGACTCCAAGTGTTAGGTACTTCTGATTCATGAAAAGAGTGTAATACCAACATTTCTGTCTTGGCAAAGGATCAGAAGTTGAAGGGAAAAGTTGTTGATGAAGAAAAGAAGCTCAAGAAATAGCAACCCTCACATTCCCAAAGAGCTAACATTGCATGCATAATGTGTGGTCTGCAAAACCACATGGCAAAAGATTGTTACTACAATCCTGCAAGCACACATTATGCAAATAATGTTAGGAAAGAAGGAGTCAAGGAAGGTTTCACATTTGGACCTTTTCAAATGGTTCAAGTGATGAAAAAGGGAAAGCTAGTCTCGGAAGCCAGGTTGCTTTCGGAAGAAGCTCTTTCTTCCGAAGGGAAAATGGCTTCGGAAGCAAAAGCTACTAAGGTTCGGAAGAACAAGAAAGTTCCCTTGAAACCTCCCCAGAAGAAGACTGCTTCGGAAGAAAAGGTGGCGAAGACTTCTTCCGAAAAGAAAGAAGCTTCGGAAGATAGCCATGCTGTTAAAGCTTCAACAATCTCATCCTCCAAAATCAACCAAAGGATGGACTGGAAGATCAAGGAAGATGCTGTAGCCCAAACCTCTTCTTCAAAGACCTCTATTGAACCCCCATGCATAACATTTGGTTCAATTATGTCATTATCTTTAGAAGAACCCAAGACCAGCAAGGCTTGAGCTTCCAAACAAAACTAACATTCTCATCTTATGTGCAAGGAAATCCATATGACAAGAACAACAATATCTGGATTGTAGATAGTGGATGCTCCAGGA
The DNA here is from genome assembly GCA_025506515.1 of Flaveria trinervia. Taxonomy (NCBI): domain Eukaryota; kingdom Viridiplantae; phylum Streptophyta; class Magnoliopsida; order Asterales; family Asteraceae; genus Flaveria; species Flaveria trinervia. Next base: position 116,129,158 of record CM046444.1, on the reverse strand, counting down.
ACATGACAGGGAACAGATCTCTCCTTCAACAGTTTTAGAACTATGATGGAGGTCATGTCCAATTTGGAGGTGAGGCCGGAGGATATATTTCTGGCAGAGGGAGTGTATCCAATGGTAAATTAAAGGTTGACAAAGTTCACTTTGTCAAACAGCTTGAACACAATCTGTTAAGTGTTTCTCAATTCTGTGATCAAAAGCACCAAATGATTTTCACAGAACATGAGTGCATTATCCTCAAACCTGGGATGACAATTCCTCCAGAATTGGAGCTTCTTAGATCTCCCAGAAAAGGGGATATGTACAAGCTTGATATGAACAATGCTTCCCTAATGGGTGAAGTATCATGCTTTCTTTCCAAAGCTGATAGTGATGAGTCAACACTATGGCATAAACGTACGTGTCATGTAAATTTTAAGACAATGAATAAATTGGCTAAAAATAACTTGGTACATGGTTTGCCTAAAAAGGAGTTTTTCTGCAATGATAAACTTCCTACTCTCCAGAGGCTTTAATCTTCAAGAACTTTCTCCACACAATGATGATACGATCCTCTGGCTCTACAACAAAGAGCAGGATCAAATGGAGAAAGAAAAGAAGAAGGATGCAAGAGAAAAAGCAAATGAGAAGAAGAAGAAGGAAGAAAAGGCTAGGGACACTACAACCAAGAAGCTCATTGAGAAGGCCTGGATGAAAGACTATCTTCGGGCCCATGGCTTCTTTGGCAGGCAAGTGGGTCCCATGTCTGAAAAGACACTTCAACGGATAGTCAGTGAAATCAAGGCTAACATCCGGATGGAGAAGAGAAAAGAGATGTACAGAAGGGTAAAGGGGATGACCTTCACTGCAACCACTCCACCTCAACCTAAACCCTCACCCTCACCTTCACCCTCACCCTTCACCATTAAAACCAAACCTTTCACCCCTGAATCCACACCATTATCCACAGCTTCTCCCTCACCACAACCACCCAATCCTCCAATCCTTCAACCCAAAACACTAACCAGAACCTCTGAACCTCAACCTAACCAACAACCATCCAAACCATCCCCTCAGCCTTCTCAATATCTCTCTCTTGAGGAGTTTAAGGTAATCAAGACCAAGCTCATCAACTGCACTACTCTGAGTGAAGTCTCATGTGATGAAGATTCTGTCAACATTACCTATGTTGATGGACCCTCTTGTTCCCTCACAAGAGATCAATTTCTTGATTTACCTAGAGGAACACTGGACCAGGCAACTAGACTTCTAGGCCTCAACTTAGATTCATTAAATGACGAAGAGAAGAAACTTAGAAGGAAACTGGTGACTCTGCTGGACACTAAGAAAGAGGACAAGATTCCCAGTCAGTCTCTTATGCCTAGAAAGAAAATAGTCCAGTGGAGGTTCGATGAAACTTCTCACAACTTTGTTGTGGAAAGGGAGAATGGCGAAGTCAATAGACTTAATGCAACTTCTCTGCTACAATCCACCAGGTTTGATATTGCTGAGTTAACAGAGAAGCCATTCTCCAACCCCTCCAACTCTGAAGCTGCTGCTCTCATCAGAAATCATCTTAGCAGCCTTCACCTAGCCGAGTTAACTGCAAAGGCCAAGATTGAAGAAGAGTTGAGATTGAGAAGACAGAAGACAAGGAAAGACCTCCCACCAAAGGCACTGCCTTTCTACAGATGGTGGAGGGTCCAGAATTGGAACCTATAGTCAGATGGGAATATGATTACAGTTCCCATCAACTAACTCTTTTCAGAGGGCAACAACAAAGGGTACATGTTATCCAAAGTGACAGAATGGATTTTCTATCCACCAAAGATCTGTACAAATTTCTCAGCACCATATCAGGGAAGAACAATGAGACAAACAAATATTTACTCTCCTTGGTGTTGAAAGTTTTGAGAAGCAGAAATAAGTGAAGTTTTGGTAGCATCAGCCTAGGGGGAGTTTGTTGGATCAAGAAGAAGGCTAATGCAACCAAAACTAAGTCACTTAGATAACTTTGGTACTGAACTCAAAGGCTTTCGAAGCTTAGTATGGAACTTCCGAAGGTTGTAGAGTTCTTCTGAAGACAAAGTGAAAGATCAACTTCCGAAGACAAAACTCTACTTCTGAAGTCAAGTGTATACTTCCGAAGTTCAAGTCTTAGAAGAATGAACTGAAGACCACTTCGAAGTATGATGAAAAGAAGAAGTCTCCAAGCCTTGGAAGAAGCAGCCTCTTCCGAAGTATAAGTGGCTTCGGAAGTACTTACTCTTCCGAAGCCATTTAACCTTCGAAAGACACTGTTATGACTAGTGGAAACAAGTATGGTCTCTGACACTCCACTGCAGACCTCTGATACTGTATGGCTTCTTCCTAAAGAGCCATGCAGTTGACCATACTTTATTCCACTGTTCACCTTTTCATGATAGTACATGTTACCAACTTTAGTTGGTGACAAAAGGTAAGTCAGGGACATGTCATGACTACCAAATCTCAGATAAGACTTTATCCAAGATACCTTAAACTTTAGTCTTGTAGTATAGACTTTAGCTATAGGATCCCAGCTGGTATCAAAGTATATCCGGCTGTAGGTAGTATTATATATAGGTTCTCTTTGTAACTCATTGAAACTACAACAACTACTGCTTGTAAGAGTCTTGTATTTTGAGTTGAGAAGCAATATATAAAAGTACCTTGAAAATTACTTCCTGTGTTCTTTATTACTTTCTATATTATGATAAACTCTTATTGAGTCTATCTTAACCCGAGTGTTGTTCTAGGTGAGTTTGAGAGAAAAACATAAGTGTTTAGTGTCAAACATCGGTCCTACAAAGACTTTGGCATAGCCATCATTTAGAACAATAATCTTGTGGAATAACCAAATGTGGTGGCATAGCCGTCCATATGCAAACGGGATTCTTTGTTTATGTTAGTGTGTTGTTAGCTTGATTTAGGAATGTTAATGATTGTTACAAGGTTAGTGATTATTAAAATGTTAATGATCAAATGATAATGATTAAAATAAAAAGATATTTGGTATACGAAAGAATAATAGTAAGAACATAAAATCATGAGAACAATTGGATGTTAGGATGATTGAAATGTATAATATAAAAACAATAAAAGATTACCTTAGTCTTAAGAATTCTTGAAATTTCTTGTAAAATAAAATTCTTCAAATTATCATAACCAATAGATGAAAGAAAGATATTAGAGTGAGATTTTTAGAGAATGAGCAAATAAAAAATGAGGCATAAGCCTTGCTTTCATACTTTAGATTAGGAGGAGGTTATGAATGATATTAATATTGATTTATAAGTCTTTTAAAAGGGGGTTATGATTGGAATTTGAAATAAATATAAAATTAAATAATTTAAATAGATAAAGGAGTACTTACAATTTAAACTTTATATTTATTAAAACTTTAATTTTAATTTAACAACTTCTTTTCTATTAAATATTTGTAGACTTTGTAAATCTAATAAGAACTTTTAATTTGATTATTTTAATTGAATATTTAAAATCTTAAAAATATTAATAACATTTTATAAACCTTACATATTTTTAAAAATAATGATCTTGTATTTTAATCTTTTATTTTAGTTTTATAATTAAAACTAATAAATGACAAATAAACGTCATGAATTTATAAAATTTTATTCTATAAATCATGAAATTACCATGAATTAATTAATAAATAGAAGTTGAATAAATAGTATTATTATTGTTTTTGAAGGATTAAAATAAATAAATTTTTAACTAACGTATTTGATTTTTCTAAAAATTAACCCAAATGGATTCGGGTTTGGGTTTCTATTTTCCAAGATGGGCAGATGTTACAACAATTTCATAAAGCTTTTCACCAATTCAAGGAGATACTAAGAACATGTACACATCATAGGATAGCTTAGTGGGAATTAATATCAACATATTATGATTGCCTTTTACTAGAAGATGCGAGAGATGTATACTCCACAAATGCGAGAACATTCAGCTTAAATCATCAGGATGATAATTGGAACATATCGGAAAGTATGAGCGTATTATCTAAGAAGAGGGCATAATCAAGTCGAAGGTCAAGAGGTGCAAATATGAAGATGGTGAATGATCATGTGGCTATGGATAGAATTGTGGTTCTAGAACAAGAAATTGCAAGCCTCAAAGTTGAAAAGAGTGGCGTGGCACATATATCTACTGAATACGAAGTATGTGATGTGTGTAATGACATAGGTCACACCCTTGGTACATGTTACTTGAACTTGGGAAAGAGTGAAGAAGTATATCAAGTACAAGGCCAAGGAAAAAGGAAGATATATAATATGAATTCTAACACATATCATCCTGGTATTAGAAATCCTCTTAGATATGGTAACAATACTAACCAATTGAATCCTTCTTTTCAGGTGCCAAATCAAGGAAGTAATCGATATCAAATCCGACAACAAACTACAACCAAGGCAGCTACCAAAGGAACAATTACAATCGAGGAAATTACCAACAAAGGAATCAACAACATCAACAAGGAACTACAACGAATAATGGTGCTGACAATACTATTTTGAAAACAATTCAAGATCTAGCTAAAGATATGAAGGAATTCAAGCAATTCAAAAAAGTACAAGAAAAGACTAATGAAGTTATTGCCAAGCGATTGAGGCAACTAGCTAAACAAGTTTCCAGAAGAGAATCTGGAAAGCTTCCAAGTAATACAACATCATGCTTCAACTTCAAAGTATTCTTACATGGGCTAGGTAAGTATATTAATAAGTGTTAAGGTCTATGACAACAAGGTTATATTACCATCATCATTGAAAGAGGGAGTGGTGGTAGATCTTGGTGAAAATGGGGAAAATGATAGTGATTCAGAACCTAAAACACCTAACATAATAAAGAATGTAACTTTTCATGAATCAACCAAGGAAAAGGTAAAACCAAATACATCTAACTCTCAAGGTGTGAGGATGGAGAGGAATACCATCCCTTACCCCTTGACGTTAAAAGAACCAACCACCAATTTTTAAAAAACAAGGGCCCTAACAAGATGAGATTTAGGAAATTTTTAAACAAGTAAAAAGCAATCTCCCATTAATTGAAGCAATTAAGAAAGTTCTAGCTTACGCCAAATACTTGAAGGGCTTATGTACCAAGAAGCAACAACACAAATTATCAAAGCAACTTGAATTTACACATAGTGTGAATACCGTTTTATCAGGTGTACTCCCACTAAAATTCAAGATTTGGGGGCGCCTTTAATTTCAATCAAAGTAGGTGACCTTCAAATCAATAAGGCCATTCTTTATCTTGGAGCAAATCTTAGTATTTTACCGGAAGTTTGTATGATTAATACAAGTTTGGATCATTAGAAAAAGCAGACATCACCATGGTGTTAGCTGATTTATCCCTCAAACTTCCGTATGGAATAGTAACATATGTGATAGTAAAGGTGAAATATATATTATTGATTTCCTTGTGTTAGATTACGCAATCCGACAAATGACAAGCAACCCAATATTATTTTGGGATGATCATTTTTTCAAACAGCTCAATGCTTGATCAATTGTATTACTAGCACATTCGACATGGGATTTGCTAATTGAAGGTTGTGATTAAATGTATTTTCATATGTTCTGTAAACTATATTCAATAATGAATGTTTCATGATGGACATAATTAACGAGTGCCATACTCATGAGAATGAGAATAGCACCATCGAGTTATGTGTTTTATGTGACATGGATGAAGTAAAACTAAACATTGATTTATAGACACAAAAACATGAATGGGAAGTGAAGGCTATGAATGAATGCAAACCAACATTGACACATCAATTTGAAAGCTTGCCTGATCATATTAATATTTAAAACCACCATTAATATCACCATCACAAGTTGAACTAAAAGAATTGCCTAAACATTTGAAATATGCTTATGTAGGTGATAATTAGACCTTACCGGTGATCATCGCATCCAATGTAATGAATGATCAAGAAACAGCCTTGATGGAAGTGTTAATTGCTCATAAAGCAGCCATTGGATGCAACAGTATTGATTTGAAAGGAATAAGTCCTTAAGTTGTCATGCACAAGATCATCACAGAAGAATGAGCAAAACCAACACAAGACACACAACGAAGGTTGAAAACTAACATGAGAGAAGTTACTAAAAACTGGGTGTTGAAGTGGCTTGATGTAGGAATCATCTACCTAATCTTAGATAGCACTTGGATAAGTCAAACACAAATAGTTTCAAAGAAGGCTGACATTAAAATTATGAAAGATGACCAAGGTAACGAGGTAGCCACTTGCCCGGTAACCTGGTGGCGTATTTGTATTGGTTATAGAAAATTGAATGCAATAAATTCTAAGGATCATTTTCTATTGCCATTCATTGATTAGATAGTAGAAAAGCTTTCATTTTCGAAATTTTACTATTTTGTAGATGGTTATTTTGGTTATAACCAAATTGCAATTCATTTAGATGATCAACAAAAGACTACTTTTACTTGCCCATATGGGACATTTGAGTTTAGATGAATGTCATTTGGACTATGTAATGCCCGACCACCTTTCATAGGTGTATGACAAGTATCTTTTCAGATATGGTCGGGGAGTCTTTGGAAATATTCATGGATGATTTTTCTATTTGCAGCACATCTTTTGAATCATATCTAGCTTAATTAACAAATGTTTTAAAAATATGTGTTGAAACAAACTTGGTTTTAAGTTCGAAATTTTTTTTATGGTTCAAGAAGGAATAGTGTTATGTGATGTAATTTCCAATAGGGGAATTAAGGTAGATCAAACTAAAATTTAAGTGATCTTTACATTACCCTTTCACACTAACATCACATGGGTACATTCTTTCCTAGGACATTCCAAGTTTTATAAAAAAATCATAAAAACTTTAATGTTATTACAAAACCTTTGTGTAACCTTCTTTTAAAAGACGTTTCCTTAGTTGTTGACAATGATTGTTTACAAGATTTTAGCGTGTTAAAACAAAAGTTAATTCAATCTCCCATTTTATAGTCACCAAATCGGTCGTTACCCATTGAATTCATGTGTGATGCAAGTGATTATGTGGTCGGGGCGGTCTTGGGATAACGGGTCGATAAGAAACCTATGGCTATAGACTATTCAAGTAAAACTTTGTTTAGTGCACAAATAAATTATACAACTGCAGAAAAAGAGTTACTTGTAGTGGTATATGCTTTAGATAAGTTTTGATCATATATTTGGGGAAATTTATTATTTATTCTGATCATAGTGTAGTGAGATATCTGATTAAAAAGAAAGATGCTACACCAAGGTGATCGGATGGTGAAAGTTCAATGTTTAAAGGCTTTATTATGTGTTTTATGTGTCAATTTATGATAAATAGAGTTACTTTTGGGATATTATTGTGTGTGTAGGATAAATGTGAAGAATACGAAGAAGCTGGAAGAAACGGGAGGAAAATTGGAGCTCGGGAGGTGAAGACTTGTAAAAGAGAAGTTGCAAGACAAGGGCAACTTAAAACAGACATAACTCGAGTTAGGAAAATAGTTACAGGGCTCACGACTTGTAACACCCGACCTCTCACACCACTAATATTGTTCACTTTACCCATGATGAGCTCACGAATTTGCTTTTGGTTGGTCAGGTGCAAACTTCCTAAGGAGGTCACCCATCCCAGTATTGCTGGAACCTAAACACGATTAACTATGGAATTCTTCTCTCATCCATATCCAATACACCCAAAAAGCGTTAGTGATATTAGAGGCATGACATTTTTTATGAACCAAGAATCTCTCCTGTCCACGATCAATGTGAGATTTGCCTAGAATGTTACACGACCTATGTAACACCCGGTTATTTTTAAAAGACAAGATATGAAGAATAAATGAAAGAAAAGCAATAAAGTCCAAGTGGAAGAACTAAAAGTGTCCAAAAGGACAAAACTTTTAAAAGTTGGTGTAAAGGTGGGCATGGCCGCCCACCCTCACTTCACATCACCACTACTTTTGGTTGTAGAGAGAGAGATAAGGAAGGAAGAGTGGAACTTCAGGTTTTGAAGAAGTGAACGAATTCAAGGTAAGAATTCGTGGTTTTTATGTGTTTATGATGGGTTTTTATCCCGGTTATGTGTTTATGTGCTCGGGTGTGTGTGTTTGGTGTTGTTTTTAGGTGTTTGAACTCATTGCAAGCGGGTTAGAAAGGAAGAAACACCCAAGTTGCATCAGGTGAGTTCTAGACCCCGGGTTTTTACTTGTTTTCAAACATCTTTGGGGCTGAAAATGTATTTAAATAATTTTTACAATGTTTGAGTATGTATGCCCGTATGTATTATGCATGTTGGATGATGATTTCTAAATGCTTATATAGGTTATTCATGTTTAGAATAGCCACATTAAGCTTAGAACAGATGGATTTGATGATTGGGTTGAAAACATACTGAAAACATGTTGAACAGAAGGTCCATGCGCCTAGATAAGGCTCATGCGCCTAAAAATGCCTTAGAAGGATTTAAGTGTAATCCATGCGCCTGAACAGTAGCCCATGCGCCTAAGATTACCTTAGAAATATTTTAAGTATAGCCCATGCGCCTGAACAGTGGTCCATGCGCCTAGAAATGTTAGCCGGACGACTAAGTGTAGGGCCATGCGCCCCAATAGTGCCCATGCGCCCAATTGGCTCATGCGCCCAAGTGGCTCATGCGCCTAAGTGTCCATGCGTCCAAATTATCCACGCGTCTAAGTGTTCATACGCACAAATAATGCCCATGCGCTTGAATAGTTCATGCGCCTAAAGTGAAAAATGCTTAAGTGTTGGCTGATGCGCCTACATAGTGATGAAACGCCCGAACAGGGCTCATGCGCCCAAATAGTTCCCATGCGCCTAAGCACTTAGAAATTTTTACAGAATTTTCTGGGAGTCTGTGCTTTAGGATTTTGACTGAGGTTGACTAAGGGCTTATTAATGATGATGTTTCATGCGTGATATGATTACTTATGATTGTTATTACTATTATTATTACTTATAGTATGTGACTTTACGTGGTATGTTATTATCGTAACGTAAAGTATATCGTAATAATAAAGTGAAAGAGCAATAAAGAAAAGAAGAGGAACATTAATGAAAATGTTAACAAGTCTTGCAAGCTTACAGGAGGTACACGACCATGTTATCATTAGCTCAACTGTGCTGCAGGTTAGCTACCCTATTACGCACAGAGGGTCAATCAATTGAGATTCGCAGGACCTTTGTAGCGTGTCCTGGGTGATTGGGTTGACCTTGTACACAGTACACAGAACCCTTTTGAGGGATATAGTTGACCCTTTCGAGGGATACGGTTGACCCTTTCGAGGGATATAGTTGACCCTTTCGAGGGATATAGATGGCCCATCACCCGTTTTCCATCACGCATATAGTTGGGGTATTGCTCATTAGTCTATACAGAAGTGAAACATAAAGATAAATGTTTACAGACAAGACATACAGTAAAGAGAACGAACATTATTTGTTCATACAGTTAATGCGTGCTGGCAAGGCATACAGTTTAGAGAACGAACATTATTTGTTCATACAGTTAATGCGTGCTCGCATATACAGTATAGAGTTGTATTTTACAGAAAAGAGTATTTTCATATACAACATATAGAAAGTATTTTATTACTTATAAAACTAGAGCTCACTCAGAACGATGACTTTTATACATTTTTAGTTGGCAGGTAATTATTGCTGAGGATGGCACGAGGGTGAAGCTACTCAGTAGGGAAAGACTGACATCCATTCGTATTCTATGTTGCTGTTGTTTTGTAATGCGTTAGAAATAATTCTTTTGTAAACCGTTAATGATGATGTATTGCTTAACAACAGTGTTTTAAATGAAATGAATGGTTTTTGACAAATCATTTCCGCTGCTTAAGTTTGTATAATTATAATGTATAGTGTTTTAATTGCTGTGATTGACCAACTGTGAGGTTTCCGGGAACGGGGCCTTACAACCAATCAATGGAAAGATCTTGAAAAGTTACAAGTGAAAATCAAGATTGTGTAGGGTGATGCCACAGACGCCATTTTGGGCGCCACGAACACCATCGGCGTCAGTAAAATTGAAACCTGCTAACCGACGCCACCGCTGACGCCTAGCTGGAGCCACCGATGCCAGGCGTTGTGTTTTGATGGATTTTAACCTAATTTGAGAGGTTTTAAAATGGTATTAACCCTTAAACGAAAGGCACATTCTACAACAATAATGTTGGATGTAAAGCAAGCATTTTTCATCATTCCAAAGGCCTTCCAACATCAAGATCATCAAAAAGCTACATGCTTAATTTAAGTTGTCTTGAAGATTCAATGACGAGGCAAGGCTAATTCTTTCGTGATTCACTTCGGGGGACGGGTTTGTGGAAGTTTTGTTTTCTTTTTGATTGTAACCTAGTTTTGAGATTGGATCTTAAACCTTTTAAGTTCTATTATATTCAATTCATGATTTGATTATTTAAACAAATTGATATGCTTAACCTTGATTTTAGTTTTCTATAACTTTAGTTTTCTTTAATCATTGTGTAATTGATTATTAGATTTCGGGTTACATAATTTAATTTGGTGATTGTGTGAACGATGTCCTTTAAGCTTTAATCCATATTGTCACATAAATATTATCATGTGTAGGTCACCATTAATGAGTTCTCAATAGGTTTCACTAAAAAACATAACTTTGTAAAACCTAAACCTGAAATGGATCGCATTATCCCCAAGATTGTTAAAAACCTAAATTTTTATTTTCTTAATTTGATTATTTCTTAAATAAATTTATAAAGCAATTTACTTTTCAATGTTTAGCGTTCATAGATTAAGAATTACTAGGACTTTCCTGTGATTCACTATGGATTCGACACCTTTCTTACCCTTTACTATTAAGGGTGATTAAGGACTTCTTAATTAACATAATAAATATAGGGTTGATAGTAAAAGTCTACCTTTTATTACACGTCACAACATATTGTACATATATCATACTAGATAATACTATTACATTAGTTTAACTTTACAAGAGATAAAGTATTCAGTAGGGCTCTAGACCTTAATTTCCTCATAAGTTAGCCCGTAATCTCCACGTATGTAATATTGGCACCTCATACCACCAATTTTTCCCACCTTGCTCATGAGAAGCTCATGGATTTGTTTTTGGTTGTCTTGGTGAAAACTGATGATGGAGGTTACTTATCGCTAGATTGCTGACACCTGAGTACGCTTAAATGTGGAGTTATCCTCTCACTGACAACAAATACGCCCAAAACGTGCTAGTGATATTAGAGACCAAACATTAATTATAAACCAAGAATATATGCCGTCCATGAGTGATATGAGATTTACGTAGGATGTCACAACGTACTGCAATCACTCGGCAGCTAGGATGTGTGTCCATAACAATAAAATATTTAGGACTCAGCATAAGGCTAGTGAGCTCATAAATATAGCTTTATTCAAAATTCAAAATATATTATTATTGACTATTGCATCAAACAGATAACGCCATAGCAAACAGATAACGCCATAGCAAACAGATAATGCCATAGCAAACAGATAGAAACAAAGTAAGCACAATATAAATTCACATAACCAGACTATGTATGCAAACTAAATTGGCTAAGCAAAATAATACAATTAGTAGAAGCAGCAGTAGTAATAATAATAAATATTAATTAATCGACATAAAATTAAACGATAACATACCCTAAACCGATCTACAACAGGTTAATGTAGAGTCTCTCTACTCCTGCTCCTACTTGAGCTACTAAAAACATCCAACTAGTTATTGAGAACTCGGGATTCCCTTTATAACAGAGCATTCTCAAAATAATTGTATTTTAAATCCAATTTTAGTTTTTATTTATGTGCAAGTAAGCACTCAGATGAATTACTTTTGCAACAACGTGGGATGGGAAATTAAGCTGCTTGCTTGTTAGCTTCTTTCCTTCTTAGTATAATAATATTATTTTTATATTATTATAATTAATTCAGAAGTTTAGTTTGTTTTTTGTAACTTCTAAAATATAGCGTTTTATAAAATTACAAATATATCATTAGGATGAGCTTATTTTTCTCTACAAGTATACCTAAGTTTTGTTAAAAACGAAGTAGAATCAAATATGATATATTATTATATTTAAATGATCTCTTATGTAATTATAATACGTCTAAAAACTTCAAAGTTCAAATAGTCATTTTACTTAGTTACTTACTCATTGAAAAATATATGTAATATGAAATTTATATATCTTGTCATTTAACTATTGCATCTGACCCAACTGCTCAGGATGTTACATGTTATTAACTAATGCATTCGTTGGGAGGTTTATTGTGTCCATGATGATGAATATCACCTCATCTTAGACTTTGTTCATGTTTTGGTTTTTTTGTTCAATGACGTTATTGTTGGGTTGATGTTGATATAAGGTTTTAGCCTTACTTTTGTTTTGTTTTTTTGGTGGGTTTGTTTTGGGTTTTCCTTTATTTGATGATGTTTTTGTTGCCCATGTTGGTGGGTTGATGTTTTTGGAATCATGTTGTGTCGATGATGTTGAGTCTTGGCTCATCTAAGATTCATGTTGGGTTCACATGAACTAATTTCTTTGTTAGGTATGTCGTTGTATCAATGATATTGTTAGGAAAATTGTTGCGTCAATTATATGTGTCAATGATGTATGATGTTATTGTTTGGAACATTGTTGTGTTGATGATGACGAGCCATAGCTCATTTAAGACTAATTTGATTTAAAAATACGACCATGTTGTCAGCCTGATGCCTTTGTTGGTTGTGTTGGTGTTTTAGTGTTGATCAAGCTTATCATCTAAGACTTAGTTCCAATCGATGATGATGATACGTGATTTTTCATATAAGAGTGAATGTGATGTGGACTACACAATACTGTTCGTTTTGTTGGTTGGCTAGGGTTGTGATGATATACTAAGAATGATGGCGGGTGGTTGTCTATTATGTGTCGGTTCTGTGCCCAAACATGACTTATAATGATGGATATGTTACACAATTATTTGTATACGTTACGTAATTTTGTCTGTAAATAGTTATACATAGTTGTGTTAATTATTTTGATAGTGCCTATATTTTGATGAAATTTGGTCGATTGAACGTACCTTTATCGTCCCATGTGGGTATGAAAACTATCATGAATTTTAACCAAAATTAAATACGATGACCAGCCTACGGACCATTAATGGTATCGACCCACACCATCGCCAAGCCACTTCCATGTCTGTCCACACGTTCATGTGAACCCTATCGTAACTATGCTAGGTTGAAGTTGTTACGGTGGACATAAAAAATGTACTTGTGTATATATTTAAAAACTGATGGTATTTATAGTTGGGATTTAAAAAAAAAATTGTTATAGTAATTATAAATTGCAAAAAAGCAAAAGTTTGAAATTTTAACTTGTTAATGCATTAACCGAGGGAGCTGTTACCTCTCCTTAACACCCATGACGAGCGGTGTTACAGTTGTTAAACATTGTCAACGCCCCCTCATGTTGGAGCGTTAGGGTACACCGATTGAACTAATAACAACAAGACTAATAATTCAATTCTAAAAACACAAAAATATATGTCGGCAAAAATTGTAATAGACCCTACACACTGTCGCTATCAATTATATTCATCATCGAGTCTTTTTATTGTATGAAATGTCTTATTATTGTATGAAATGTACGAGGCTAATAGAAAAAAGTGAAGTGTGTGTATATATACAGGAAGAGGTTCTTTGTTAACTTTTTGTTATTGTGATAACTTACGTTAACACGTCAAGATCAATCAAAATTATTATTTTTATGATAAAATATTAGACCTGTACAATATTATATTCTTTTATGTATATGTATAAAGAGTTAAGAAATGTGTAAGTTACACTTACAACTACAATATATATATATATATATATATATATATATGTATATATATATACACACATACATACATATACATACATACATATATATATATATTATATATATATATATATATATATATATATATAATATATATATATATATATATATATATGCATATATATATACACATACATATATATATACACACACACATATATATATACATATATATATATATTTATAAGTGATATTTGTATTGATATAATGATTATTGTAGTTATTATATAAATTTTGTGACACATGTACGACGCAAGTGGCCTGGGTTATTATATAAGTCGTAGATTCATTGCAAATTAATATTTTCTTATGTAATTAGTTTATGTTATCTGGGTTATTATAAACATAAAATAATCAATACGGAGATTTCTGAGACTTTTATGACGTAAAATTTGTAGTTAATTTTGGTAGTGTTTTTTCTCGCAATTTTGTCGCAGTTTGAGACGTAAAAAATTGTTTGGCAAAAAAGCGTAGTAAACCACCCTTTTTCTAGTAGTGATACGCCTAACCTAATACATAAAACAAATAAAAAATAAAAATAGTAGGACCCGACCCACCCCTTCCTCATTTTAGCCGAGTAGTCCACCACCCCAACCACCACTAAACCCATGGTTTTCACCACCACCACCAGTATCCACCAATGACTTCATTAGTAAATTACTAGCGTGTCTCGTCGATTTACATCTTCGTCAGTAGTTGCAAATGACAACTTGATTGAAGGTAAAATCCTCATGATTATTTCTTAAATCCCATGCTTACCCAATTAAATATATTCAACGACTCATTTTAAGGCGCCTTGAGGGAGAATTTGGGTAAAAGCTACGATTTGAAAGAGTTTAATGTTTTCGGCAATCAATTTTAAGGTCACTGTCTAAATCTTTGATACAATAAAAAGACTAGGTATGGAGCGTGGTTCGGAACTTCTGATGAGCTTCCTTAATTGGGTAGTGTGATCCTGGGAATGATATTTTGGTCATTATGTCAAAAAATGAGCTTATTATGTGTTTTATTGGGTCAAATAGTAGCACATTATGTCATGTATTTTTCATCGGTTATTATATGTATTACCATTATATATTATGTTTTATAACATTTTATGATATTTTTATTATTGTTTTTATAGATTATATAAACTTACTATTTATCATTATGTTTTACAATTATAAGTATATAATAATATTATATGATTAACGTATCTTTCAAAACTTATAAGTTCAAGAGAACACAATATGTCATTTTGTTATTGTTTTTCTATAGATTATATAAACTTGTTATTTATCATTGTCTTCTACAATTAGAATTGTATAATAATGTTATTTCATCAATGTATTTTTCAAAACTCATAATGTTCAAAATAATATAATATGTTATTTTTATTATTGTTTTTATAGATCATATAAACTTGTTGGTATCTTTCATTGTATTTATCGTTAAACGTAGATATTAAAAGCACAAAGAGTTATTATTTTATCAATAATATTATTTTTCCAATGTATTATTCATAACTTATAGTGTTTACGATATTAAATGACGATCATAAAAGCACAAAGAGTTATTATTTTATCATTGTGTTTTATGTTTATACTATATAGTGTTATTTTGTTATTGTTTCTAATGTATTATATTAATTGGTAGTTAATGTAAGGCCTCCGTTCCCGGGCACCTCACAATTAGTCATTCATTGCACTTAAAACATTATAAAACGTACATTTATTTTGCAGCGGAATTTAAAACTTTCATTAATAACTAAAAACATATCATTTCATTTATTTACAACATTTGTTTTCATCTCAAAATACAAAGACATGTCAAAATACGGATGCCAGCCTCAAAATGCTCCCAGTAGCTTATGTGTGATATCCGGTAAATTTCCGTTACCAAACTCCGTTAGTTCCGTTAAGTCTTGTATACACGTGTCGTGAGCACACACTAGTTGTCGTTTAACGTTGGTGACCTAATAATAATGGATAATGTTATTTTGATGTGAATCTAATTGATTATGTGAGTATTGGGTTATGTTTATGTGTTTACACATTTTTAAAAGGTTAATTAGAAAATTAATCGTGTAACGCGGAAACGTACCTATTTATTCGTATGTCTTGTGTTTTTATAAAGATAAGATATATAATTATTTTCATAAGTTTATATCATTATATTATGAAGTTAAAAACACTTTACAAAGAGTTTAAAGCTTAGTTTTTATAAAATACAAATTACAAGGGTTAAAAGGGTAAATGTGTAAATTAAACTAAACAAAACAAACCCCAAACCCTAATTCACCCCCCATCGGCTGCGACTTCCTTCCCCACACTCTCCCTTTGCGAAAATCAGCCTAAAACAAGCATCTAAACCTTGATTTCGTTCGATTACAAGGTGCACAACTTGTTGGAAACATCAATTGCAAGTTATAACAGGTTAAAGGTTAGATTTTTCATGTTTTTGTGAGTTGTTCATAATGGCCGAACCCTAGTGTGAAATTGGCTTTCATGGAGTCGAAATTGATGTTGGTTGATGATGTTAGTATGTTAGTTAGATTGTATACATGTTAGTTAACGTCGATTATGCATGAATTCTATGTTTTTAGTGGATTGATCATGAACCTTGTGTATGAAACAAACCCTAGTTCGAAAATGCTATGATTATTCATGATGGATGATTGTTTGATGAATGTATCATGATTAGTAGGTTGTATGAATGTTAGGATACATTGATTTTGCAAGAAATTGGTGAATTGAAGTTGGTGTTCATAGGTTACTAATAATAGTAACTTTATATTGCATGTAATGATGATCTAGTGATGGATTGATGTTATGGATGCGTTCATGATGATGATTGGATGCTAGATTGTTGTTATGAATGATAGAAATCTTTGAATGGATGTTATTGATTCATAGCTTGCCAAAAGTAGAAACTTTTGTTTATGAAGATTGTTAGATTATGGTGATTAGGTGACGTTGATCATGTATAGATATTGTATGGAGCTTAAGATAGTATAAATATGTTGAATTCATGAATACATTGGATGGTTGATGGATGTTGGGATGTACTTTCCCAAAAGGGAAACTTTATTTGCATAACGTCTGAAAAATGATAGCTTGAACATGTTTGGGATGTTAGGAGCATGTTAGTATCATCATGGATGATTTCTAAGGTGATGAAACATGTGGAATTAGTTGTATGGGATGTTTTGGATAATCATGGATGATGTTTGGACTTGATGGTCATGTATGATGTTGGTGTTGATTAGTAGTTAGGACATCATGTTTGGGACTGGAAATTGATTGTTGTGATGTTTGTTGAATGCAATGCATATGGTTAATGAATATGGTTATGATCATCATACACACGTGCGAATCTGAGGCCCCTACTTAGTAGGATTGGCAGGGTTTAGGATGTGAAGTCGTGAGTGGCTTCACATGGCATGTAGTGAGTGGTTTGATCTTTGTGTGACATGTTAGTTGTGTATAACTAGTGAATATGTTAATGTTCTAGATTCGCATGACTTGTATGATACTTGGTTGTATGATGATCTAAGTGTTACACCTGGATGATATAACATACTGATGATCTGTTTGAATGTTGACTATGTATGATATATGTGTATGATTACTTGAATGGTTTACAACACATAAAGTCACCAACGGGTCAAACGGGTCAACTAGGTCAAACATGTCTGTTTTGTTTGAAATCTTGAGTCCTTGGTTATAGTGTACTTAGGGTTTCACATGTTCTTTGATTACACGTACTCATGCACTTATATGATCTAGGTAACCTCTGAAGGTTGTCTGTCTATTCTGTTTGACAAGTCAAACTCTGTGTATCTAAACGCATATCAGGTAAGTTCATGCCCCACTTTTTATTTACTCTTTGGGGGAGATAGCATACTGGTAAATCATGAACACTTTATATATTTAAGTTGTGTACAATATTATATAGTGTTGATATCATGGAAAAGTCCTCACACTTTCGAATTGTTAATATTGATTAGCGGGGAAATTTGGGTAGTACTACTGGGTCTGACGAGCCCCACCTGTGTGACTCATGGTCAACCGGGTGCAAGTTGTCCTAATGAACATTGTCACGACCTGTTAAGTCGTGGCAGGAGGCAACAACGTAACACAGTCAGCTTCAATTGCGAAATCACTATGAAATAATATTTATTGTTAATGGACTAGCTATCTGTTACAATACGCTACTTGTGCATCTCTATTATTAAACTGTTTATATTTGAATATCTCTTGAACTCACCAACCATCGTGTTGAAATTTTTAGTATGCTATTCTCAGGTCATTAGCTTGCTTGCCATAGGAGCACTGCATGGTCCACTGCATTCTATGACATGGTCTTCAAGACAATTTTATCATTTTAATAATTAATGATTTCTCTTTTGGGATTGGCACGTGTTTTGCCACAATTATACTTTTATTTCTTTGGGTTGTTTTCAATACGCTTCCGCACTGCTTAATTTATTTACTTTGGATTGATTTCATTTAAATTATGGCATATAGAGTCGTTCTGAGTAACTATTGACTGTGATCCTGGTTTGTTCACACGCCTCGTGGTAAAACTCCGCAAGTGGATTTTGAGGGTGTGACAGATTGGTATCAGAGCCATTTGTTATAGGGAACTAGGTTGCATACACACTAGACTATAACCGCACACAGTTAATTAGTTACCTGAGCCTTATTCTCATCTACTGTATACTCATTGGCATACACGTCACACTCTCTGCAGCATGGCATCGTCTTCGAGAGCTCCGGGTAAACGACCTGAATCACCTACACGATCTGAATCCCCACCTCCCGCACCTGTACCGGATGATGGATTCGATTGGCCCCGACTGGCTTATCCCCGAGAGGAGATTGACTGGGATCAACCATTTGCATTGATGAAGCGTGACCCTCCGCGAGACTGGCGTTCCTATCCTAGATTTGTTGATCATATCATGTTTAAGGAGCGCGTACCTGTCCCGAGGCCCAGGATTAGGAACAATGCCGACCAACCCATGCCTTCACTCCCACGAACGGTGCAGTCCAACGAGCAACTGATTGCTGCACTAATGACTGCACTGGATACAGAACAACATCGGGTAAGACGGCTCACGGGTGATGTCTGTACACTACCGCAAGAGGTGTACAACCTTGAGACATCAATTGGATGAACTCGAGGAAGAACATGGGAAGACCCTGAACGGTTGTCACTATATGCAAGATGGTCTTATGGCACTCCAAGGGCGCGTGACTGCTCGTGAACAGCGGGACGCCGTAGCCGATAATAGGATTGCCATTTTAGAAGCTCAGCTAGCGGCACTTCAGATTGCTATAGCTCCTGCTCCTGCAGCAGACCCTGAGGATGAGGAGGACCCCGAGGAGGGACCCGAGGAGGAGGAACCGGATGAGATGGAGGATGATAGTGATGGGTCAGATGTTGTCGATTGACTTCTTTATATGACTTAGACTACGTAGTGTTTTCTTTTTGAAACCTATGTGGGAAGGGTTGTTTCCCCACATGAACGACAAACTTCAATTTTGACATTTCTAAATACATTGTGACTCATTTGCAATTTATTTACTTTGGTTATTATTTTTGTTATGAATGTTGTGGTTGTGATGATTCGTTATTTCTTTTGTTTACTATTTACTACGCTTCAATGAGTTAAATATGTTTGATGTTACTCATTATTGTATTTGTGAATGTTAAGTGAAAAGAATGGACGCCCGTGGACGTTGTCGTGGACGCGGACGTGGACGTGGCACCGGAGAACAAGGTGGTGGTGCTATTAACATGACTCCCGCAGAATTGGCTGCTCTAATTAATGAGCATGTTCAGGCGGCAGTGGCTGCTGCCCACGCGGGTCAGCCAGCAGGTAAACAATGATAGAAAGATAAATCTGATATCTTTTATAACTGTAGGGGATGTCTGATTAATGTGTGTTGTGTTAAAACATGACCACCAGTGTGTACATACAAGTCCTTCATGGACTGTAAACCACACACCTACAGCGGTACAGAGGGTGCTGTAGGGCTTGTACGCTGGTTCGAGAAGACTGAGTCTGTTTTCTCCAAATGTAACTGTCCACCAGCGGATCAAGTAAAGTATGCCACCGGGACTTTAGAGGGTGCTGCTCTGTCTTGGTGGAACGCGCAAGTCCAGATGCTTGGACAAGCGATGGCGAATGGACTTCCATGGGATGAGTTCAAAGCAATGATGACCGAGGAGTACTATCCTCGCAGCGAAGTACAGAAATTAGAGATGGGTTCTGGCAACTGAAAATGCAGGCTCGGAAATTGAGGCTTACACCACCAGAACCCATGAATTAGCAACTTTGTGCCCGGGAATGGTGAATGAGGTGCATAAAAGGATAGAGCATTACATATGGGGATTGGTGCCTAAAATCCAGAGTATGGTAACTGCTTCCAATCCAGCCACAATTCAGCAAGCCATCCAGCTAGCTCACAGGCTAACTGACCAAGCCGTGGAGCAAGGACGTCTACCCAAACGGGGCGTTGTGGCAAGCGTGCCTAACAACAAAAGAAAGTGGGATAATGCTAACAACACCAAAGCATCATCATCTTCCAGTGGGCAACCCCAATCTCAACAGCAACAACAGCTGGTTCAGCAGCAACGGAGGTTTGACAATAACCGTAACTCCAACCAGACGCCTGCAAATAATCAAGGACCCAGTGGTTATGGTGGGAGACATCTGAAGTGTACTCGGTGTAATTACCATCATGTGGGAAGGTGTGATAGCTTTAAGTGTCAACATTGTGGAAAAATTGGACACGCTGCGAAGGATTGTCGTGGTGAACTGGTGAGGAGGCCACAACAACCTCAAGAAACTCCCAAGGGTTGTTTTGAATGTGGGAAAGAAGGGCATTACAAGCGAAACTGCCCACAACTAAGGAGGAACGGAAATGGCAACAACAACAACAACAATAC
This sequence comes from Flaveria trinervia, assembly GCA_025506515.1. Taxonomy (NCBI): domain Eukaryota; kingdom Viridiplantae; phylum Streptophyta; class Magnoliopsida; order Asterales; family Asteraceae; genus Flaveria; species Flaveria trinervia. The sequence goes on along the minus strand of CM046444.1, from coordinate 116,108,299 downwards.
CAACAACCACGGTAACAACAACAACAATGGTAATAATAACAACAATGGTGGAAATGGTACTGGAAATGGCGGCAATAAAGATGGAGCCAAGGGGAGAGCCTTCGTCATTGGCTCAGGTGAGGCTCTAAATGATCCCACAACTGTTACTGGTAGATTCCCTGTTAATGGTTGTTTTGCTACGGTACTATTTGATACTGGAGCCGATAGGAGTTTTGTGTCCTTAAAGTTCTGTAGTCTTTTAAGTGATATACCCTCTGCTTTAGAATCTAAATACACTGTGGAATTAGCTGACGGTAAACAAATCCATGTAACGCATATCCTAAAGACTGTAAGATAGAACTTGCTGGTCATACTTTCACCATAGATCTCATGCCTGTTACGCTAGGGAGTTTTGATGTTGTGATAGGCATGGATTGGCTCTCTAGCAAGCAAGCGGAAGTCATATGTCACGAGAAGATCATACGGATCCCGATTGGTGATCAAATCCTTACCGTCAGAGGTGATAGAAGTGGTGCTGTGATAGGCATCATCTCATACATGAAAGCCCAAAAGTTGTTACGAAAGGGCCGTGTGGCTATCCTAGCACTTGTAACCGACAAGCAGGTAGGAGAAAAGAGAATGGAGGATATTCCCGTAGTACGCGACTTTCCAGAGGTGTTCCCAGAGGATCTTCCTGGATTACCACCTCACCGCCAAGTGGAATTCCAGATTGAGTTGACTCCCGGCGCAGCTCCGATTACTAGGGCACCTTATCGATTAGCACCGAATGAACTACAGGATTTGTCGTCACAACTTCAGGAGCTTTTGGATAAGGGCTTTATTCGACCTAGTACATCACCTTGGGGAGCTCCTGTTATCTTTGTTAAAAAGAAGGATGGCACATTCCGGATGTGCATCGATTATAGAGAGTTAAACAAAGTAACAGTCAAGAACCGATACCCTTACCTCGTATCGACGACTTATTCGATCAGCTTCAAGGATCAAGGTATTACTCGAAGATTGACTTGAGATCTGGTTATCATCAACTCAGAGTTCGAGAAGAAGACATTCCCAAGACTGCATTTCGTACTCGTTATGGTCATTATGAGTTCTTGGTCATGCCTTTGGGGTTGACTAATGCACCTGCTGTGTTCATGGATCTCATGAACCGCGTGTGCAAACCTTATCTTGATCAGTTTGTCATTGTGTTCATCGATGATATATTGATATATTCTAGGACCAAGGAGGAGCATGAAGAGCACTTACGAATGATCTTGGAACTGTTGAAAAATGAGCAGCTGTATGCTAAATTCTCAAAGTGTGACTTTTGGATAAGAGAAGTACAATTATTAGGTCATATTGTTAATGAGAAAGGAATACACGTTGATCCTCCCAAAATTGAGGCGATAAAGAATTGGACTACACCCAAAATGCCGAGCGAGATAAGACAATTTCTAGGATTAGCAGGATATTACCGCCGATTCATAGAAGGATTTTCTAAGATCGCACAACCTCTCACAGCCTTGACTCACAAAGGAACGACATACAAATGGACTGAGAGTCAAGAATCAGCTTTCCAATTATTAAAACAAAAACTCTGTACTGCCCCGATATTAGCATTGCCAGAGGGAACAGATGACTTTGTGGTGTATTGCGATGCATCCATTCAAGGATTGGGTTGTGTCTTGATGCAACGAGACAAGGTGATAGCCTACGCCTCGAGACAATTAAAGGTTCATGAGAAGAACTATACCACCCATGACTTAGAATTGGGTGCAGTGGTTTTTTCCTTAAAGATCTGGAGACATTACTTGTACGGTAGCAGTGTTTTTTCCTTAAAGATCCGGAGACATTACTTGTACGGTACCAAGTGCACTATCTACACCGATCACAAGAGTCTTCAACATATCTTCGAGCAAAAAGAGTTGAATATGAGGCAGCGACGTTGGGTGGAACTACTAAATGATTATGATTGCGCAAGTAAGTATCATCCGGAAAGGCGAACGTAGTTGCCGATGCCCTAAGCAGGAAGGAAACAGCTAAACCCCGACGGGTGCGAGCTTTACAGCTTACTATCAGTACCCAACTGCCCGAACAAGTTAAGGAGGCACAAATAGAAGCTTTAAAAGTAGAAAATATTGGTTCTGAGTTGCTAAGGGGAATGGATAAACAGCTAGTGGTGAAAGAGGATGGAATTCGGTATTTCATGGATAGACTTTGGGTGCCTGTTCATGGAAATCTGAGAGATTTAGTTATGAGCGAGAAACACAAATCTAAGTATTCTATACATCCTGGATCCGACAAGATGTATCATGACCTAAAGGCTCACTATTGGTGGCCCAACATGAAAGCAGATGTAGCTACGTATGTGAGCAAGTGTTTGACCTACTCGAAGGTTAAAGTAGAATATCAAAAACCATCCGGACTGTTACAACAACCCGAGATTCCAATGTGGAAATGGGAACAAATCTCCATGGATTTTATTACTAAGCTACCCCGGACTAGTACTGGTTGTGACACGATATGGGTTATTGTGGATCGATTGACAAAGTCTACTCACTTCCTTGCAATTAAGGAAACGGATAAGATGGAGAAATTAACCCAATTGTACCTTAAAGAGATCGTTTCGAGACATGGAGTACCGATCTCAATTATTTCCGATCGTGACGCTCGTTTCACGTCACATTTCTGGCATTCATTGCAGAAATCTTTGGGTACACGGTTGGATATGAGTACTGCATATCATCCACAGACGGATGGTCAGAGTGAGCGTACTATAAAGACGTTGGAAGATATGCTACGTGCTTGTGTGATTGACTTCGGGAATAACTGGGAAATTCACCTGCCATTGGTGGAGTTTTCGTATAACAACAGTTATCATACTAGCATACAGGCAACACCTTTCGAGGCGCTGTATGGGAGAAAATGTAGATCACCAGTTTGCTAGGCAGAATTTGGTGATAGTCAAATAACAGGTCCCGAGTTAATTCATGAGACGACTGAGAAGATTATACAGATACGGAACCGTATGGCTGCAGCGCGAGACAGACAAAACAGTTATGCTGACAAGAGACGGAAACCTTTAGAGTTTCAGGTTGGTGACAAGGTTTTGTTGAAAGTCTCACCATGGAAAGGCGTAGTTCGGTTTGGCAAACAAGGGAAACTAAATCCAAGGTACGTTGGACCATTTGAAATAGTGGAAAGAATAGGTCCAGTAGCCTATCGATTAGCCCTACCTGATTCGCTAAGTGGAATTCATTATGTATTTCACATGTCAAACCTGAAGAAGTGCATAACTGATGAAACGACGGTCGTACCACTAGAAGAAATTCAAGTGGATGAACAATTGCGTTTTATTGAAGAACCAGTGGAGGTGATGGACCATGAGGTGAAAAACTTAAGCAAAGCAAGATACCTATTGTTAAAATCCGTTGGAATTCGCGACGTGGACCGGATTCACATGGGAACGGGAAGATCAAATGAAGCTTAAGTACCCTCAACTATTCGAAGGGACGATGCCAGCAGACGAAGGTATTGATTTAAATTTCGGGACAAAATTTCTTTCAACATGGGGATGATGTGACAACACATCCAAACTCACTCGATTTCGATTTCTGTGTGCCAATGCAGTAGACCAGTGATGGAACACTCTCACCATGTAACGCAATTTTCAGGACGAAAATTCTTTCAACATGGGGATAATGTGACATCCGGTAAATTTCCGTTACCAAACTCCGTTAGTTCCGTTAAGTCTTGTATACACGGGTCGTGAGACACACTAGTTGTCGTTTAACGTTGGTGACCTAATAATAATGGATAATGTTAGTTTGATGTGAATCTAATTGATTATGTGAGTATTGGGTTATGTTTATGTGTTTACACATTTTTAAAAGGTTAATTAGAAAATTAATCGCGTAACGCGGAAACGTGCCTATTTATTCGTATGTCTTGTGTTTATAAAGATAAGATATATAATGATTTTCATAAGTTTATATCTTTATATTATGAAGTTAGAAACACTTTACAAAGAGTTTAAAGCTTAGTTTTTATAAAATACAAATTACAAGGGTTAAAAGGGTAAATGTGTAAATTAAAATAAACAAAACAAACCCCAAACCCTAATTCACCCCCTATCGGCCGCAACTTCCTTCCCCACACTCTCCCTTTGCGAAAATCAGCCTAGAACAAGCATCTAAACCTCGATTCGTTCGATTACAAGGTGCACAACTTGTTGGAAACATCAATTGCAAGTTATAACACGTTTAAAGGTTAGATTTTTCATGTTTTTGTGAGTGTTCATAATGGCCGAACTCTAGTTGTGAAATTGGCTTTCATGGAGTCGAAATTGATGTTGGTTGATGATGTTAGTATGTTAGTTAGATTGTATACATGTTAGTTAACGTCGATTATGCATGAATTCTATGTTTTTAGTGGATTGATCATGAACCTTGTGTATGAACAAACCCTAGTTCGAAAATGCTATGATTATTCATGATGGATTTGTTGATGAATGTATCATGATTAGTAGGTGTATGAATGTTAGGATACATTGATTTTGCAAGAAATTGGTGAATTGAAGTTGGTGTTCATAGGTTACTAATAATAGTAACTTTATATTGCATGTAATGATGATCTAGTGATGGATTGATGTTATGGATGCGTTCATGATGATGACTGGATGCTAGATTGTTGTTATGAATGATAGAAATCTTTGAATGGATGTTATTGATTCATAGCTTGCCAAAAGTAGAAACTTTTGTTTATGAAGATTGTTAGATTATGGTGATTAGGTGATGTTGATCATGTCTAGATATTGTATGGAGCTTGAGATAGTATAAATATGTTGAATTCATGAATACATTGGATGGTTGATGGATGTTGGGATGTACTTTCCCAAAAGGAAACTTTATTTGCATAACCTCTGAAAAATGATAGCTTGAACATGTTTGGGATGTTAGGAGCATGTTAGTATCATCATGGATGAATTCTAAGGTGATGAAACATGCGGAATTAGTTGTATGGGATGTTTTGGATAATCATGGATGATGTTTGGACTTTGATGGTCATGTATGATGTTGGTGTTGATTAGTAGTTAGGACATCATGTTTGGGACTGGAAATTGATTGTTGTGATGTTTGTTGAATGCAATGCATATGGTTAATGAATATGGTTATGATCATCATACACATGTGCGAATCTGAGGCCCCTACTTAGTAGGATGGCAGCAGGTTTAGGATGTGAAGTCGTGAGTGGCTTCACATGGCATGTAGTGAGTGGTTTGATCTTTGTGTGACATGTTAGTTGTGTATAACTAGTGAATATGTTAATGTTCTAGATTCGCATGACTTGTATGATACTTGGTGTATGATGATCTAAGTGTTACACCTGGATGATATAGCATACTGATGATCTGTTTGAATGTTGACTATGTATGATATATGTGTATGATTACTTAAATGGTTACAACACATAAAGTCACCAACGGGTCAGACGGGTCAACTAGGTCAAACATGTCTGTTTGTTTTTGAAATCTTGAGTCTTGGTTGTAGTGTACTTAGGGTTTCCATGTTCTTTGATTACACGTACTCATGCACTTATATGATCTAGGTAACCTCTGAAGGTTGTCTGTCTATTCTGTTTGACAAGTCAAACTCTGTGTATCTAAACGCATATCAGGTGAGTTCATGTCCCACTTTTTATTTACTCTTTGGGGGAGATAGCATACTGGTAAATCACGAACACTTATATATTTAAGTTGTGTACAATATTATATAGTGTTGATATCATGGAAAAGTCCTCACACTTTCGAATTGTTAATATTGATTAGCGGGGAAATTTGGGTAGTACTACTGGGTCTGACGAGCCCCACCTGTGTGACTCGAGGTCAACCGGGTGCAAGTTGTCCTAATGAACATTGTCACGACCTGTTAAGTCGTGGCAGGAGGCAACAACGTAACACAGTCAGCTTCAATTGCGAAATCACTATGAAATAATATTTATTGTTAATGGACTAGCTATCTGTACAATACGCTACTTGTGCATCTCTATTATTAAACTATTTATATTTGAATATCTCTTGAACTCACCAACCATCGTGTTGACATTTTTAGTATGCTATTCTCAGGTCATTAGCTTGCTTGCCATAGGAGCATTGCATGGTCCACTGCATTCTATGAACGGTCTTCAAGACAATTTTATCATTTTAATAATTAATGATTTCTCTTTTGGGATTGGCACGTGTTTTGCCACAATTATACTTTTATTTCTTTGGGTTGTTTTCAAAACGCTTCCGCACTGCTTAATTTATTTACTTTGGATTGATTTCATTTAAATTATGGCATATAGAGTCGTTCTGAGTAACTATTGACTGTGATCCTGATTTGTTCACACGCCTCACGGTAAAACTCCGCAAGTGGATTTTGAGGGTGTGACATTTTGCATCCATGCCTGCAACTCCTCAGCATCAACAGATACCTGCCAACTATCATGCATTCAAAAGTCAGCGACGCTGAGTGAGTTCTAGTTTTATAATAAAACATACTTTTCTTTCGTTAAAACCGTTCTTTATTTTCTTTCAAAATTATACTATACTTTACATTCGTTCGTGATCATACATCATACGTACATACAGATAATATCATTATAATCTTCATCATTACGTTCATTAACTTCGTTCATTCAATGTATATCATTATCGTTCACTTCTCTCTCTCTAGATCCGGTCAGACTTTACCCTCCTCGTGGCACTCAGCCATGATTACTGAGGTCGAATGACAAGGGTATGTATCGTACATTACTATGATAATTCATTAACGTTCATTTCATACGTTCGTTCTTTCATACATTATCTTCCATTCATTATTCTTCATTAGTCGAATCTTGTCTCACGCAATATCCCCAACTCATGCTCGAAAGCTAATGCTGTGCCGGGGCCTGTACACAAACTCCTGACTCATGTCCGAAGACTGACATAACACCGGGATACGCGACTAAGATCCCACACGAGTCAAACACAGGGATTGAACTCTATTTGAGTCTGTTGCAACACAAAGTCGCTCACCTCATACATATGCTTGGCTTTATGCCACACCCCGGAAGTTATGCGTAACTCGGGTAACCATCATATATTTCACCCCCAACATTATGGGTAACTACACCCTATAGAAATGGGTACTACACCCCCATCGAAATGGGTAACTACACCCCCATCGAAATGGGTAACTACACCCCCATCGAAATGGGTAACTACACCCCCATCGAAATGGGTAACTACAACCCATCGAAATGGGTAACTACACCCCCATCGAAATGGGTAACTACACCCCCATCGAAATAGGTAACTACACCTTCATCGAAATGGGTAACTACAACCCATCGAAATGGGTAACTACACCCCCATCAAAATGGGTAACTACACCCCCATCGAAATGGGTACATCACCCCCGCTGAAATGGGTACATCACCCCCATCAAAATGGGTACATCACCCCCAACAATGTGGGTACAACACCCCCAAAAATGTGGGTAACTACACCGAAGGTCAGCCACAAAGACTGGAACCCTTGCGTGCACACTTTAGGATTTGCTGAACCTCACGCGGTAGAGCTTAAGGCATTTAGAGCCGTACACTTCACTACACTTCACTTGCAAGCCTCTCACGTTCTCATTCATTCATTATGTTCCTCTTTTCATTATCTTCCACTTTATGTTACATAATACTTTCATTACATTCGTTAACGTTCAACGCAAAGCCAAGGGAAGACATAGATACATAATAAGGAACATACACATAATCATAAACATACACCACCACTATGCAGGCATCATCATACATAAATAACACACATCAGACATAAGCCATCACATCATAACCAGACCTATCTTCCCATATTACCCCTTAAAAACCATTTAGAAAACGTTGAGTCCAAATTGGGCGCATGGACCCCTTTAGGCGCATGGGCATAAAATTTCTAAGTGTAAAACTGTCTGGGCGCATGGGCACTATTTAGGCGCTTCTGCCCTGTTCAGGCGCTTTGCCACTATGCAGGCGCATGGCACCTATTTAGGCGCATCAACATTTAGCCGTTTTAACACTTGGGCGCACGGGCACTATTTAGGCGCATGACCAACACTTGGGCGCATGACCAACACTTAGGCGCATGGCCAACACTTGGGCGCATGGGCCACCTCTGGGTGCATGGCCAATATGCTGGGAGCATGGGCCACTGTTTAGGCGCATGACCCACTCTTGGGCGCATGGCCACACTTAGGCGTCTGGCCAACATGCTGGGCGCATGGGCCACTGTTTAGGCGCATCAGAACCTTCTGAAATATTTTCTATGCTACCAACATCACCCGATTATCATTCTATCACTACCCAAGCACAGATCTAACATACCAAGGGCACCTAAACATGCTAAACATCAACACTAACCCATAACCAACTCTAAAACATACATACATACATCATATTCGAACATAAGGCTGTAGACCCACGGTTACTTCCAAAATGTTTACTTAGTATACATAATAGCCCCAAAAGCATTGAAAAATCAGTAAAGAGGGGTTCTAGAAACTCACCTTGAGCAGCCTTTGAGCAACACACTTCCAGTTCGAGACCCACCTTCGATTCAGCTCTTGAATCCCAAAAACAAACGCTAAACACCAAGAACTTCGGTCAAGAACTCAAAACCCAGCTGAAACCGAGCTCATATAAGAGAAGACTTACCTTTGCAGCTGCTTCTTCCTCTTTCTCTCTCTAGAACCGAGGCTCTCTCTCTCTCTCTCTTCTTTCTTCCTTTTAGCCGAATGAAGAAGATGAAGAAGAAATGGGCGACCATGCCCCTTTAAACCACAAAGTAAAAAGGTTTTGTACTTGTACACTTTATCCCCCTTCACTTGTGCTCATTATCTATTCTTTCTATTTACCTTTTCTTTTCCTTTTGTTTAATAAAAATTTTGGGGTGTTACAAGTTTACCCCCCTTAAAGAGGTTTCGTCCCCGAAACCTGTCGCTTCTCAAACAGTTATGGGTAACACTGTCTCACCTTTTCTTTGATCTTGTACTTAAACTTAGATCCCTTTAGGCTTCACTACACCCGCACAAGTGAAACCATCATTCTCCTTCGCCTATTCTCTTCTTCTTATTAATAATGGCCACCAGTTGCTTCTCGTGGTTGGATACTTTGTCCATCTCAGTGTTCTCTAATAGCATGATCATATCCTCATTGGTTGAGCTCTTTCTTAGACGAGATGCATGGAACATCAGATGGATTCCACTTAACTCATCGGGTAGCTCCAGTCGATGTGTCACTTCTCCTACCTGAGCAACAACTAGAAATGACCCTCTACACTTTAGTATTAGCTTTACTCGATTCCAAATCAAGCAATCCGCTTTCTTGGTCGAAGCCTTCATTATAATTCATTGTCGTAGGTCGTCACCGAACTCTGGTTGTGCACGGTTGATCAATCCATCTCCTTGCAACACTTGGGTTTGAGTCGTAGATTACTGATCAACTCGCCCGGAGATGTACATCTATCCACCTACGCCTATCTTGAGCAGTCTAGCAGGAACAAGCGCTCCCTCTCAATTCTATCGCGCAATGCTCCAGGGCATTAGGTAACCTGGTAGACTTACTAATGGCAATTCTACATCGAAGGGCGTATCTATATTCTTACTACTAACAGGCAACTTAGCACAGTAAGCAGCAGAGATAAAATATTTTACTAGCACCAGAATCAAATAACACTGAGGCTGAAGTTTGGTTTACTAAAAACGTACTTGACACAACATCGGGGTCCATCCTAGCTTCCTCCGGTCTTCTTCACACCCGAACCTTCCACCCTCGACTTCTTGCAATCCCTGCTCATGTGACCTTCCTCACCACAAGAATAACACCTCCCCATACCACAATTCTTCGCCATATGTCCGGTCCTTCCACAACGGAAACAGACATTGCCCCCCAATCTACATTCCCTGGGGTGCATGTGTCCACACTTGTCACACCTTCTCAACCCCGCATCAGTTATGACCACACGCTGATCATCCACTCGTGCACCTTTGTTACCTGGAGCGGCTCCGCCACGTCCCAACCGCTTCCCGTTCCATTCTTGATCACCCTATCCTTTCTTGCTACCTTCAGTCACCATAACAGATCTTTCATCATACAATCTCCCCGCCAAATTAACCGCCGACCTAAACGTGCTTGATCGGGCATCGATCATGTGCCTACGGATATCCGTCAGCAAGCCCTGAATATACCTCTTGATCTTTCGCAAAAGAGGTGTCACCTTATCCGGCACCAGACATGCCATCTCGTTGAATTTAGTGGTATATTGCTGATGTGTCATTGTTCTCGCCTCCAGCTGCAGGAACCCCTGTCAACTTTATCAATCTCACGGTGAGGATAAAACTCCTCAATCACCAGCCTTTTCAACTCTGACCATCTCATCCTTCTGATAGACCTGCTTCCCTCAACCTGGACAATATTGTCCCACCAACACAAAGCTGAGTCCACAAAAGAGTGAGAGGCAAACTTCACCTTCTGGTCCTCTTGGCACTCGCTGATCTCAGGACAGCCTCTATCTCCCTCACCCATCGGTGAGCAGCAGCAGCAGTGCCATTACCATCAAAGGTAGGGGGCTTGTACCTTTGGAATGCCTCATAATTACAGCCTCGTGCTGCCTCAGGCACAAACTCTTCTTCCTCCTCTTCCTCATCAGTAGGGATAGCCATCTCGGCCTCCGTTGCTTTCTCCTTCCCGAGGACCTATTCCCTCCTTCCTTTCGCCTTCTCTAACAACTTTAATCACTTCGGTCACTACAGACGGTAAGGCCATCTGCATGACCTGGTGTACTTTATCAGCAATCGTCTCCCTAGCTCAGGCATTCAAACTAGCATTCTCATTCTCTTCGCTCAGGCCATGAACCTCAGGGTTCTCATGGGTCGTCTCAGGAGCCTTAGCACTACTTTTAGTCACACGTGAATGGCCTCTGCCTCTAGGAGCCTTAGAAGATTTCTGCCCAGCCATCCTCTAACACACTATAAGATTCAAACACCAACACGGTCATTCAAGGTAATAACTCAGTTTATGTCAAGTATAGCAAGTCCCTAATTACAGTGGCCAGTTGTGATTAGCCACTTACTTTACTCTTCATACCCCAAGGATTTCCTATCCTGACTACATCAGCATCTAAATCTACACAAAAGCACACTAGCCACATAACATGTGCACATAATACCAGTTAACGTTAACTTAGTTTAAAATGTTTACATAAAACCTTTATCTACAGGCACGTAGCTACTAGGACTGGCATCCCTTTCCTTTTAATCCAATTCTCAGTTTAAGTTAAGGTTTATTTTGAAATTCACCCATTTCACTTAAACTTTGGCTCTGATACCAACTTGTAAGGCCTCCGTTCCCGGGCACCTCACAGTTGGTCATTCATTGCACTTAAAAGATTATAAAACATACATTTATTTTGCAGCGGAATTTAAAACTTCCATTATGTCACACCCTCAAAATCCACCTGCGGAGTTTTACCGCGAGGCGTGTGAACAAACCAGGATCACAGTCATAGTTACTCAGAATGACTCTATATGCCATAATTTAAACAAAATCAACCAAAATACAAACTTTAAACAATGCGGAAGCGTTTTGAAAACAACCCAAGGCAATGAAAGTATAACCATGGCAAAACAGGTGCCAACCCAAAAGAGTAAACCATAATTATTAAAATACTAAAATTGTCTTGAAGATCGTGTCTTAGAATGCAGTGAACCATGCAGTGCTCCTATGGCAAGCAAGCTAATGACCTGAGAATAGCATACTAAAAATGTCAACACAATGGTTGGTGAGTTCAAGAGTTTGAGTTTAGTAAACATATAAACAGTTGTGATATATATATAAGCAGTGTATTGTAATAGATAGCTAGTCTATTAACACCAAATATTATTACATAGTGATTTCGCAATTGAAGCTGACTGTGATAGTTGTTGCCTCCTGTCACGACTTACCATGTCGTGACAATGTTCAATAGGACAAATTGCACCCGGTTGACCTCGAGTCACACAGGTGGGGCTCGTCAGACCCAGTAGTACTACCCAAGTTTTCCCGCTATTAAATATTAACAATTCGAAAGTGTGAGGACTTTTCCCATGGTAAACAGCACTATATTAATATTATACACAACTTAAATATTAAAAGCGTTCGTAAAATACCAGTATGCTATCTCCCCCAAAAGAGATTAAGTAAAGAGTGGGGCATGAACTCACCTTATGTATGTAAAGAGTACTTGGGTTTACTTGAGAAACGAGAGGATAGACAACCTTCAAAGGTTACCTAGATCATGTGAGTACATAAGTACGTGTAAATGAATACATGTGAAACCCTAAGCATAACAAAACCAAAGACTCAAGCTTTCAGAAAAATAGACACGTTTGACCTAGTTGACCCGTTTGACCCGTTGGTGACATTATGAGTTATAATTCAAATAAAGCCATGAGCACATACAACATACATGATTACATTCAAATAGTATCATACGTATGCTACATTATCCATACATAACACTTAGATCATTAGCCATGCCCATAGCATACAACATACACCATAATCATTAATTACCAAACCCAAATATGATGTCCTAGCAACTAACCAACACCAACATCATACATGATCATCAAGCCCAAATATCACCCATGATTATCCAAGCATCCCATACAACTAATTTAACATGTTCTATCACATTAGAATTCATCCGTGAACTTACTAACATGCTCCTATCATCCCAAACATGTTCATATCATCATACTTCAAACTTTACACAATAAAGTTTCCCTTTGGGAAAGAACATCCCAAAATCTATCAAACATCCAAAGCATACATGAATTCATCAATAATATACCAATTCAAGCTCATATTAACACCTAAGCATGATCAACCACATCCAAACATCATAACTCATCAATTCATATCCAAAAGTTACTATCTTTAGTAATGTATGAACTATAACATGTTCTTGAATTCCCAATGATCACAACATCAATCTAACATCTAATCATCACCATGAACACATCCAAACATCAATTCATCAATAATTCAACGTTACATGCAAGATAAAGTTACTATTCTTAGTAAGCTATGAACATCAACACCAAATCATCAATTTCTTGAAAGATCCATGATTCCTAACATTCATACAACTTACTAATCATCACACATTCATCAAACAATGATCATCCATACAAAATCATACTAAAATTCGAATTAGGGTTTGACTAAAATCAAAGCCCATGATTAAACCACTAAAAACATGTAATTCATGCATGATCGACGTTAACTAACATGTATTCAACCTAACTAACATATAAACATCATCAATTGATCAAAACTCAACACCAAGAACACCAATTTTGTGACTTAAGGTTCGGCCATAATGAAGAACATCACAAAAACATGAAAAATCTAACCTTTAAACGTGTAATGTAACAAAATTGAGACTTGTAATGCGTTGTATGCCTTGAGATCGATCAAATCCAATGTGTTCTTGCTTAATATGATCAAAATCGCAGGTTTGAGAGGTGAGGAGGAAGGTTACGGTCGCATATGGGGGGTGGGGGCTAGGGTTTATGTTTTACTTAATTTAATTTACATATTTACCCTTTAAACCTTTGTGTTTTGGTATTTTATAAAAACTAGACTTTAAACTCTTTTTAAAATGCCTTTAACTTAAAAATATAAATATATGAACTAATAATATTCATTACATAATTTATCTTTGCAAAAACACAAGACATACGAACAAATAGGCACGTTTCCGCGTTACGCGATTAATTTCTACAATCATCAATTAAATCGCGTAAACACATAATTTTAACACAACAATCACATAATCAATTTAATTAACATTAGTATAACATTATTAAATATTATTAAGTCACCAACGTTAAACGAAAACTAGTGTGCTCACGACACGTGTATGCAAGACTTAACGGAACTAATGGAGTTTGGTAACGTAAAATTACCGGATGTCACATTATCCCCATGTTGAAAGAATTTCCGTCCCGAAAATTGCGTTACATGGTGAGAGTTTTCTATCACTGGTCTACTGCATTGGCACACAGAAATCGAAATTGAGTGAGTTTTGGATGAGTTGTCACACATTAATAACTAAAAACATGTCATTTCATTCATTACAACATTTATTTTCATCTCAAAATACAAAGACATGTCAAAATACGGATGCCAGCCTCAAAATGCTCCCAGTAGCTTATGCATCCATGCCTGCAACTCCTCAGTATCAATAAATACCTGCCAACTATCATGCATACAAAAGTCAGCGACGCTGAGTGAGTTCTGTACTTTTCTTTCGTTAAAACCGTTCTTTACTTTCTTTCAAAATCATACTATACTTTACATTCGTTCGTGATCATACATCATACGTACATACAGATAATATCATTATTATCTTCATCATTACGTTCATTAACTTTGTTCATTCAACGTATATCGTTATTGTTCACTTCTCTCTCTCTAGATCCGGTCAGACTTTACCCTCTTCGTGGCACTCAGCCATGATTACTGGGGTCGAATGACAAGGGTCTATATCGTACATTACTATGATAATTCATTAACGTTCATTTCATACGTTCGTTCTTTCATACATTATCTTTCGTTCATTACTCTTCATTACTTGAATCTTGTCTCATGCAATATCCCCGACTCATGCTCGAAAGCTGATGTTGTGCCGGGGCCTGTACACAAACCCCCGACTCATGTCCGAAGACTGACACAACACCGAGATACGCGACAAAGATCCCACACGAGTCCATCACCGGAATTGAACTCTATCGGAGTCTGTTGCAACACATTCGTTTACTCATACATATGCTTGGCTTTATGCCACACCCCCGAAGTTATGTGTAACTCGGGTAACCATCATATATTTCACCCCCAACATTATGGGTAACTTCACCCCCATCAAAATGGGGACTACACCCCCATCGAAATGGGTAACTACACCCCCATCGAAATGGGTAACTACACCCCCATTAAAATGGGTAACTACACCCCCATCGAAATAGGTAACTACACCCGCATCAAAATAGGTAACTACACCTCCATCGAATGGGTAACTACACCCCCATCAAAATGGGTAACTACACCCCCATTGAAATGGGTAATTACACCCCCATCGAAATGGGTAACTACACCCCCATCGAAATGGGTAACTACACCCCCATCAAAATGGGTACATCACCCCCACTAAAATGGGTACATCACCCCCGTCAAAATGGGTACATCACCCCCAACAATGTGGGTACAACACCCCCAACAATGTGGGTAACTACACTGAAGGTCAGCCATAAAGACTGGAACCCTTGCGTGCACACTTTAGGATTTGATGAACCTCACACGGTAGAGCTTAAGGCATTTAGAGCTGTACATCTCACTACACTTCACTTGCAAGCCTCTCATGTTCTCATTCATTCATTACGTTCCTTTTTTCATTATCTTCTACTTTATGTTACATAATACTTTTATTACATTTATTAACGTTCAACATAAAGACAAGGGAAGACATACATACATAATAAGGAACATACACATAATCATAAACATACACCATCACCATGCAGGCATCATCATACATACATAACACACATCAGACATAAGCCATCACATCATAACCAGGCCTATCTTCCCATATTACCCCTTAAAAACCATTTAGAAAACGTTGAGTCCAAATTGGGCGCATGGGACCCCTTTAGGCGCATGGGCATAAAATTTCTAAGTGTAAAACAGTCTGGGCACATGGGCACTATTTAGGCGCTTCTGCCCTGTTCAGGCGCTTTGCCACTATGCAGGCGCATGGCACCTGTTTAGGCGCATCAACACTTAGCCGTTTCAACACTTGGGCGCATGGGAACTATTTAGGCGCATGACCAACACTTGGGCGCATGGCCAACACTTAGGCACATGGCCAACACTTGGGCGCATGGCCAACACTTAGGCGCATGGGCCACCTCTGGGCACATGGCCAACACTTAGACGTATGGCCAACATGTTGGGCGCATGGGCCACTATTTAGGCGCATGACCCACTCTTGGTCGCATGGCCAACACTTAGGTGTCTGGCCAACATGTTGGGCGCATGGGCCACTGTTTAGGCGCATCAAAACTTCTAAAATATTTTCTATGCTACCAACATCACCCGATTATCAATCTATCACTACCCAAGCACAAATCTAACATAACAGGGGCACCTAAACATGCTAAACATCAACACTAACCCATAACCAACTCTAAAACATACATACATACATCATATTCAAACATAAGGATGTAGACCCAAGGTTACTTTCAAACTGTTTACTTAGTATGCATAATAACCTCAAAAGCGTTGAAAAATCAGTAAATAGGGGTTCTAGAAACTTACCTTGAGCAGCCTTTGAGCAACACACTTTCAGTTCAAGACCCACCTTCGATTTAGCTCTTGAATCCCAGAAACAAACGCTAAACACCAAGAACTTCGGTCAAGAACTCGAAACCCAGCTGAATCCGAGCTCATATAAGAGAAGACTTACCTTTGCAGCTGCTTCTTTCTCTTTCTCTCTCTAGAACCAGGGCTCTCTCTCTCTCTCTTCTTTCTTCCTTTCAGCCGAATGAAGAAGATGAAGAAGAAATGGGTGACCATGCCCCTTTAAAACTCAAAGTAAAAAGGTTTTGTACTTTGTACACTTTATCCCGCTCCACTTGTGATCATTATCTATTCTTTCTATTTACCTTTTTTTCCTTTCGTTTTAATAAAAATTTGTGGTGTTACAGTTAATTTATGTGTTATTTCACCATTATATTATTTTAGAATTTATCATTTTAAAAAACACAATAACTAACAAAAAGATACAATGAACTATACTGAAAACAGAATGACGAGCATAAATCATTAGGTAAAAGATGTAAGTAGAAGTTTATTACCTTTTATTTACGATATGGTACTCATTATAAAGATAAAAACGCTCGTGTGTTACGGTGTAATTATTATACAAAAAGTAATCTTATATATAAAAGTTATGAATGTTTAAAAAACTAAAGAACTTGAAAAAAGTCAATAAAAGTAGCTATGCCTAAAATACCCCTCGAACAAATTCCTTCCATACAATTAGGATTTGTAGTGCATTTAGATTAAAATATCAATAAACTATAATCTATCATCGTTGTCACTATCACGGCAGAGGCCGCTACCACTATTTGTGGCGGTAGCATTAGTGGGTTTAGGGTTTAGCAGTGGCCGCCTTTGCTGCCGCCTATTATGCTACCACTACGCATATATGTATATATGTGTATGTATACATAGGCTGTATTTGTGTTGCCCCGTACATGTGTTCATGCATATACACAAACTCATGTATACATTCATGCTATATAATAAGTATTCTATGAAATAGTTTGCTAGGGTGCACATATGGATACACAAGTGAATAATATGTATAAGTTTGTGACACGAAAGTATGTTAGGGGTGTGCAAAGTCAGATATCCGAATTTCGAATATCCGATAATTTTGGATAGTGGATATCAAAATCCGAATTTTCGGATATTCGAAAATTCGTCCAAAATTTCGGATATTTCAGATTCGGATTTTTGGATTTTAGGATCGGATTCAAATATTTTAAACAACCCTAATGTATATAGAAGTTGTGCGAAAGAAAGAACACAAAAATTTTAAATTACATAAATAGAAAAAAACATATGGTTGCAGAAAATGTGTAGCAAATGGTTCCATATGATGTCAGATACAAGTGTAGTAGTGATTTATGTTGCACTAAACATGTAGAAGGGACATGAACTAGACTTAAGAGCTCTATGTTCTTCAATACTCGTCTTATTATGTTGCCTAATAAGATACATATATTGATGGCTATGTTTCTTTTATCTTCCATTGTCATAATAAACCTTTAGTAAACGAATTGAAAAGTTTGGCTAATCATGACATTGAAACCTATGATGCCTTTTGAAGGGATAATTTCCAAATGAGGGATGTACTTTTCTGAAAGTTAGGTTATGACTAGATGGTAAGTTGACAAAGTTTACAAGTGTGGTTATATATATATTCTACAAGTTATATTTAGTTAGTGAGTTGTAACATGAAAGTTAGGTTATGACTAGATGGTAAGTTGACAAAGTTTACAAGTGTGGTTATATATATAAATATGAGAAATGAGAAATTAAAAGGGAAAAATATGAACTTTATGACTAAATATTATGTTAGTTTAAAGGAAATATTAAAGTGGTTAGTAGATGACTTTTAACAAAGATGGCATATGATTTTGTTGCTTATAATATTAGTTATTAGGTTACTTAAAAGATGAGTTAAGACAAGTTAGTAAATTGACTAATTAATTTATTAAAAGAATTTACTATATAATATACCAAAGTTACTTAATAAATTAAAGAAACCCTAATTTAATATGTGTCAAGAATTAGACAAAATAAAAAAATAATACTACTAAAAAGATAAATAATAACTATTTTATGGACAAATATATATACATACACACACACACACACACCACACATGGATGGTAAAATAAGAAAGCTAGTGATTTACTTGGATGATAACATTTCAAAATTTACAAGCAAAATAATATAATATAAATATTATTGTACTTAAGAAAATAAGAATATTTCAAAATCATAGCTTCTATAAATTCATACGTAAATTGCATAACTAATTACTAAATACTCGAGTCACGTCTCGGGTCGAGTCGAGATGATATTTAATTACTCAAATAATATGTCAACTTTAAGATACAAATATTTTTTAACACTTTCAAGTGAAGTATAACTTATTAACATTCTTTTTAGTAATAATATAATTCACAAATATCCACATTGTGTCACCAACAGGTCGTCGAGTCAAACACTTGCTATCAAGTGTGTGGATGAAATAGTTACATGCTCACATTATATGTAGGAGCAATTACTTAGACATAAGTTGCCTTAATTATTTTAGGACGAGCTTAGGTTGGTTTTCTTAAGCACTTGGATACTTGCATTTCTGAGCTTAATCACTCACTGACAGGTGAGTTTTACAGCCCCATTCTTACTTATTTTCATTTTGGGGGATCCTAAATGCAAATTACTATTTTCATGGAGACGTTTACTTGCCAATGATTTCACATGTTATATAAGTTGTTTACTTACCCTATAAAGTCCCCTGCTATCGGATCATTAGTTTATTCCCAAAGCGAGGTAATCATGGATAGCACTATTGGGTTTGACTACCCCCACCTGAGTTAATTACCCTAACCTTGACCAGAGGTCTGAATGGGTGTATTATTAGCCTGTTCACACCCATGCTTACGGTAGGCATGGGTAGGGGCAATTTATTATAGTTTTAGTCTAGCTTCGGTTGCGATGCTTATATAATATTGTAGTATTGTCTGATTGACAATCAAATCATGAAAAACTTGTGGTCCATTACATTGTTTACTATTACTTTAAAACCTGTAAACTCACCAACTTTATGTTGACATATTTCATGCATGTTTTATTAGGTATTTGACATTTACATCAAGTTAAGCTAGCCTGAGCCACATCGTATTTAGGGTCATTCATGTTGTTTAGGACTTTTATTGTTGTATTTGTCATATTTTAAAAACAATTACATATGTTCTACAGCTTCTGCAATTCAACTCTCAAAAAAATTTTGTCTTTTTAAACTTATTTGTAACGTATGTTTACCAAATCATGTAGTGGTCGATCAATGACTATGGTTTCCATGATGATCACGCCCCGCGGGAAACCGCTGCGGTTGGGGTGTGATAGATTGTCATAGATAATATTTTCCCCCGGACATTGTTTCCGAAAAGATAATATCAACTTTAGGAAAAACATTAAGGTGCCATGGAGAAGATGTATTCCGAAGCCAATATGATATGAGATATGGCAGACTATAAAACAGGTAAAGAACCTAGTTTTGAAAACATCTTTCTTACAACCCACATCACTAAAGAGTTAAAAGCAAGACTTTGGGTGGGAGAGCTTGAAATTAATGGCTTGGAGGGGATGGAATTTTGTAAAACTCGAGCTAGAGATACATATGTAAGTTATCTTTATGTAATGTAATGTGTGTTGTTAAATTGATTTTCTCAAAACCATTATAACCTGAACAAATTGTAAGTGATATGTTTTCATGAATCAATTTTAACTTGTGTCCATTTTCCTTCCTTACTTTTTATGTAGTTATGGTATCAACATTAACTATATTTACAATCATTTTGTTTTGAACTATATTTACAATCATTTTGTTTTGAACTATATTTACAATCATTTTGTTTTGATAAATATTAAGCGGTTACTTGCGAGAGATGAAGGAGTTGTATGGGTCAGACTTCAAAAAGGATGATCTGGATGTTTGGGCACGTGTGCAAGCCAAAGGTAGTAAGACTCGCTTATGTGGAATAGGATTTACAGATATTAGTTACATGATGAACGAGAATCTATCCTCATTTTCTGAGACCGGACCATATCAATATAAGTATCATTATTTTCATCAACTTAATATAAACTCAAGTCATATTTAATTATTAGTATCAGCATAAGAATCAATAACTATTAGGAAGAAATTTTATTTGACTAATTTAAATCTTCATTTGAAAGTCCATTCCTCTATCCATTTTGATATATAAAGATTGTGCATTGGCTTATTTATTAATTATAATATATGTTTTCATTATTTTAGATTCGAGTTTTAGAAAATCAAATTCGAGGCTCGACTTGAAGTTTGTTTTGAATCTAGTAAACAATTAGTACTAAATTCTTACGTTATAAAGGTTTTGAATATAATACTAAAACTTTGGTTGTAGTGAATAGTATTTTATCTTTGAAAATTAATACTACTAACCCTTT
Source organism: Flaveria trinervia (assembly GCA_025506515.1). Classification (NCBI taxonomy): domain Eukaryota; kingdom Viridiplantae; phylum Streptophyta; class Magnoliopsida; order Asterales; family Asteraceae; genus Flaveria; species Flaveria trinervia. The sequence continues at coordinate 116,087,410 of CM046444.1, read as the reverse complement.
GAAGATTTACTGTAGTTTGGTTTAATTTTAGTTATAATCTTTTCTATTTATAGGTTTTAACCAAATCATACTTTTTTTGTAAAAGCGTTGCAAAAGTGTTGTAATTAATTGTTTGGTCCGTCGCAAATACGTTACAAAATTGGTTGTGTTGCAAATATGTCACAAACAATGTGCCAGAAATGCGTCACAACTATTATAAAGTTTAAATCATAATTAATATAATATAATATAATAATAATAATAATAATATACTGATAAACAAAATAAATTAATTTTAAATGTAAACAAATAAGATTGTGTTGCAAATGTGTTGTAAATTACTAACACAACTTTGTGTCGGAAATGTGTCGCAAAAACGTTGTAAATGATTTCCGACGAGGCTTTTTCCTACTCAAAGTTAGTGTTGATACTTAAAGTCGTTACAAAATAAAATCACAAACCCCAAATTTGTTACTCAAAAAAGTTAGTACCTAAACCTGTTATTTTGATTAAACCACAT